>BGPT01000153.1:77144-101459 GCA_003297045.1 Symbiodinium sp. clade C Y103 | reverse complement strand
GGTGATTCTGTAAGGAACCGCAATAAGGATGAATGGAGGCTTGATTTTGTAAGGACTTATATGTTTCCCACAATAAGGTTTGATTTTGTAGGGTTATTATCTGGGCCATTTGGTTCTATATCCAAATATTCGGCCTTGATTTATATGCGTATGAGCNGTAGAACTGTCAATGGGGGCGCCTCACCCCAGAGGCTTACTTAGGGATGTTGGGAAAACAACCTTAAACAGAAAAAACGTGTTTCCCCATCATTTTCAGCACATCCCCTATGCATCAAATGTGTTCCCACTGGTTGGTTTAGCCACTGGTTCTTTATTCATGATGGGTATCCGTTGTAAGGGTGGGGGGTCTGATTCCTTTCAAGAATCTTTTGCAAATTTGAGGTGGGTTTTGATTTTGTAGTACTTGATGCTGATAGTGGGAAAAGATCGAAAAGGATACATAGAAAACGTAATGATGGGGATCGATGCTGCTGGAAATGGCAAAAAAATGGTTGCAGTAGC
The DNA here is from genome assembly GCA_003297045.1 of Symbiodinium sp. clade C Y103. NCBI lineage: Eukaryota > Dinophyceae > Suessiales > Symbiodiniaceae > Cladocopium > Cladocopium sp. clade C. The sequence continues at coordinate 100,958 of BGPT01000153.1, read as the reverse complement.
TGTTGCACAAGTTGCGCTACAAAATCATTGGGCCATACGGCCGTGGACCATTATTATAAAATCAGACCTATGAGTTATAGGANTGCAGTAGCTGTTGCACAAGTTGCGCTACAAAATCATTGGGCCATACGGCCGTGGACCATTATTATAAAATCAGACCTATGAGTTATAGGAAAAAAATATGTGCAACAAAATCAAGGGCATGACCCAGTACAAAACCAATGAGTGTGTTTTGGTGCTTTTCTGAAGCATTTTGAAGATGAAAAAAAAAGGATGTGTTATGTTTTTTGGGCTAGTCAGTGTGCTGACCAGCTACATGTGCAGGATTGATAAACATCACTTACTGTATGAACTTTTCCAGCACGGGGAAACTAAGAGTAAGGAGGGGATTTGGAGGTCAGGCCCCCTATTTTGTCTTATGAAAGGCTGCTGCTGAAGTGGGACCCCGAAAAAAATCACCAAAATTGATTAGATATGATTACATGATATTACAAAATCATGGGTTAAACCCTCAAGACATCCCAAAACCAAAACAGATGGTATAAAATAAGGACCAATTATAAAATCAGGCCTATGGGTTATGGGACTAGACATGGACAAACTATGATCTACAAAATCAAGGGACCAGACCAAAAAAACAGTAAAATTAGTACAGAATGGGGACCCAGTACAAAATCAACAAGGGTGTTTTGGTGCTATAAACAGTGAACAACTACTACAAAACTTCACAAAAACTCCAATTTTGGGAAGAATATGTGCCTACCAACTAGACCTCTTGGACTGATTCTGTAATCAATTTGGTGCTAAAAAAGGTCAGGCCCTTTGATTTTGTAATGGGGAGAACCCCCCCTGGGGGTCAGGACCCAGCATTGTACTTACAGAATCAGGGGGTCCNATTTGGTGCTAAAAAAGGTCAGGCCCTTTGATTTTGTAATGGGGAGAACCCCCCCTGGGGGTCAGGACCCAGCATTGTACTTACAGAATCAGGGGGTCCGACCTTACCACTGAACTTTAAGGGGGATCTTTCAACTTCCGTAGCACCGCCCTGGAGTTAATGGGTTGTTTTACCAGCCCAGGAAGGCTGGTGGAGTTCACCAACGCGCTGATTACCCTCATGATGGAGCTTCCGCAGGCGGATGATTCGCGAATCCCCTTGGAATTGGTGGTCAAAACATGTAAAACCCCATGGTTTCTGGTGGATTTCCCCTCTAACCAGTCCATTGGATGATGTGCTAAGGCTTATTTTGTTGACCGCTTTTGATATGCAATGGTTCAGCGAATGAATTGTAGACGAATGAAGTGGGCGACTGGTGAGGTAAGTGAGTGACGCTGATCTCCAATTGCCAATCATCTCTTCATATGTTACCTGGGACCTCCGATGACCAGTCTCCGCGCCGGCAGGAAAGCATCCAAGCTCGAACGCAACAGATCACTGCCCTGTCGGATGCGCAGCTCACCAGCTTTCCTGGAAGCGCTGACAACGAGTCTTGGAAGGATAGGGTGATGGGCTGAGCTTCTTTGACTTGCTTGGTGGGGGTCTGGTGACCGGCGCCCCCTTAGATATTTAGATATAATATGATATAATATGTAGATTAATTCAGTGCATGGAGGCCCTTGAGCATATTCAAAATCAAATGTGTGATGCTTTGTTCCGCTAGATCTTGCAGGGCCTGAAAGTCTGTGTTGAAGCGCTTGCTTTGATCTCTGAGGATGATGCTCGATACATCCGCCACGTGGACAACGAGGATGGTCGAAATGGGCGCAACTTGGCAGCCATGCCGCTTTTGGCAAACCAGCTGCCGATTTAGAGGCGATGGTCAAACATGGAGTCAACCAAGCCACTCTTTTTCTTTGGGAAGGACACATGCTATTCAGATCATTTCAGATATTCCGAGAATTTGACAGCTGTGGCTCTTGCGGTCAGAATGCAAAGATTCCGCCTGTAATTGTATCTTCCCTCAGTCCATCTCAGGGATTTCAGCAAGGGTTGGTAGTGTGCTGCAACAGGGGAATTTCAAACATCACCACAATTAAAATGGATCAACATGGAGGGTTGGTGGAGACGATATTAGCGTTGAGAAACACCAGATCAATCATCAAAGTTGGAAAGAGTCTTAGTGGATGATGATATTGGATGGTACTGGAGTTTACCCCAAAAAATCACTATAAATCATTCCAAGTCCACATATTGGATCATATTTGGATACATTTTGGGTGATGTTTGTTCGACGTTTCACCAGCCTCGCTCCAATGCTTGAGGCCTCATCACCTGCACCTTCTATCTGAATGAAGACTGGGATGCAGAGACAGATGGCGGTGAGATCCGCTTGTGACTCGCTCCAGCGCGCTGTGATGGCTCTGTTCCCCAAAGATGTAGGAGTTATAGCCAATCTGTGGCCGTGTTTTCAGGGGGAACATATGTTTTGAACCAGTTTTCGGTTTCTTTTTAAAAGGCGGGAACGGAAAAAATATTGATTGTTGGAGAAACCTGTTGTATCTCGCCTTGGGGTGATCGAGAGGGCCAAAGATGGCCAGAAACACTTCTCGAGGTTTGAGCCAGACCAGCAGCGAATCAAAGCGGACGTTGCGCCGAAGATGAATCGCAACTCGGTAGCGTGGAGGACTCAATTTCTAGATGATGATGATGATGATGATGATGATGATGATGGTGATGGTGATGGTGATGATGATGATGATGATGATGATGATGATGATGATGACGATGATGACGATGACGAGGATGATGATATGTGGAAGGACGCCACATTCGTGTTTTTTTCTTCCGAACGGGAAACCAATGGGTTAACTCAGTTTGAGTTGATCATCATCTTCGCCAAAATGGGCTGCGAACGAGCTAGCCAACACGCCAAAGCCAATCCTCATCATGCAACTGGCTTATATGCGTGAATGTACACATATATAAAATATATGTGTGCGTCTACACTTTACATAGATATATAACATGATGTATGATGTATATATGATGCATATATTTACATATTATTTTGTCTATCTAAATTGTATCTGATGAATCTTATACCTTTTGACTTCCAATTTTGTTTTATCTAGTTTTTATACGTTTTTATGATCCAATCAGGTCTAGTCCAATCTAATCCTATTTTGCCTGATCTTTCGCTGGATTGGTTTAACAGAGGAGATTCTGGGTTTTACAACTCAAAGTGGCGGCCTTTGCCAATGTAGAAAATCAAAACATCAGGAGTATACCCATGGCCTTTTTAGCTGAGACCCACTGGGCTTGAGGCTTGTGCTCCATAAACGGCTCTTACCACCCAAAATTTCTTCCCATCCAATGTTGGTAATTTTGTCTGAGCCAACTTCTCATATCTCATCCGATCCTTAGTTATTTGGGTATGATATGGGTCCAAATTTGGTACCCTTATAATTGGAGAATACTAGAATCGGATCAACCGTTCGGTCCTTTCCATAACTTTTTGTTCCATATCCATTTTCCCATCATCCTATTCTTATCTTCGCCGCCTTCAGAGTTCCAAAGTCATAAAGAAAAGAATGCATAATTTTTCCAACATTCAACGGATTGGTTTAAGGGAAAATTTACAGGAAACCCTTATATTTCATGGGAAAAACCATGGTATCCTGTAGATTTCCCTTAAACCAACCCATTGAAACATCAGAGATCCCGGAGGATTTCGTCCATCTGAATCTTCGCCAGAGGTTTGGTCACCTTCTTTAGCGACTCCTCGGTGCCCCACGAAGTGCGTCGATGCCGCAGTGCCCTGCCTCGGCCTATCACCAGCCCGACCATTGGAACCCCATGTTTGGAATTGTTGGGATACAATGGGATCCTATGGGATACTTTTGCAATGAAATATCTAACTCTATATATATATATATAGATGTATAATATACATATACGACAGGGGGATGGGTCAAAACCTTTTTGTTTTGCTAAACGGTATATTGAAGATCCATGGGAACGTTCTAGGTTCAACAGAAGACTAGGTTTTGAACTATGCCCATTTTCACTGGGATATTGGATGTTTAATGGGTTAAAAGTTAAATGGCATTTAAACATCAATGATAGTGAAATTGCCGAACATGGTTAGCAGGTGGAGGATAACTTGCAAAATACACCAGTTCGATTCATGGGGTATATTAATGGCTATGGCCATTTAGTGGCCACTTATTACATGGGAAACACCTCCAAGTTGATAACCAGGGTGTGGGTTGAAACATCATCTTCAAACTTGAGAAACGTGGCAACCCAAGAAACTTGAGAAAACACGTTTTTTTCTTTTGGTTTAGCACATGTAGGGGCATGAAATTCAACAACAACATCGGCCTGAAAGTAGACTTCAGCCAATGAAAGCAGGGATTTCACCAACAAAGTGCGGATAGCATCCCAGGCTTTCCCGCAGAGCAAAGTCTTGCCGTCGCCCTTTAAGGAGAGAGATACGCCGTGACTACCTGGTATATCAACCAGGCCAGGATCGGTTGGCTCCTGGTAGTGGTTGGAAAAGGGGGCTATAAGCTCCAACTCGGGCCATTTCTCCGTGGCCGTGTTAACCATCGTTGAATTGTGGTGGGACTCGCTTTTGCAGAGGGTTGATATGCCATTCCACAGTACTCCACAGTTGTCTCCTTAGATACACGTGATTGTTTGGATGATGATTTCCGCGGCAGGAAATGCATTTGGCCTACCACCAAGCGGAGGAGGTGGGTCAGTGAGCGGATTGAGCTTTCGGTGGATTCCCAGCCCAGCCACGCGGGTGATGTCATGATGTCATCACATTGGAACAACAAGCTCGGGCGGACTGACCTGCAAGATGATCCGACGTTCCTTTTGGTGCCCAAGCATACGGGAAATAGCTTCACCAGGTGGCTCCGCCCCCAAAGAGATCATGAAGCTTTATGGATTTGGATATGGGAAGTGCTGAGAGGAAAGGGAATCGTTGAAGCAAACCGTAGTTTTCTTTGCGAAGATTTATCCATGCTATTAGGATGGCTCAGTGGGCCTCATGTTTCATCCCCGCGCGGCCTGTCCTATGAGAACTGAAGTGAATTTGCCACGAGTTTAGCGCTGGCCATTCACCCTGGTGCAGTGAGATTTGAGCGATCTAATCCGATTTTAGACCCCGAGGCAGAGCTGGTGATTCTCCACCAAATTAAGGATGGTTGCAATGAACTTGCCGTGAATTGCTGCTGTTGAGCCGAAGTGGCAGTGGAAACTCCAACTCAGTTCTCAATGGAAGGAGCCATGGCGGCAAAGTTCCATTTTAGTGGCCCAAACCTGCGAAATCTTTGAGAAAAAGAGGGTGCAGCTTGCCACTTCGGTCAAAAACGATGGTTTCAGATTCATGAAGACCAGGTAACATTGTGTCCGTTAGATTTTCAACCAAGGTCAACATGCTGGCTTATTGTGGGCCTGGTTGATCCTTTTTCTATTTTTTCTATGCCTGATGCTTGTGCTCCCCCCAAAAAATAAGATTCCAAGGCTTCCCTCAGGATGACCCCCAAGGCCCCCTTCCTGGCCTAGGAACGAAAGAAATCGTCGTACTTCGCTCAGGGCAGAGGGTCGACTGAGTGAGGAGAGAGAAGTGGATGTTTTCTCAGTTCGCCAATGAAGATCTGACCTGAAACATTTAGAACTTTTTGGTGGCAATGGGAATCCCTAAGGTTAGATGAATCGCCGCCCGCAAAATTTCTGCCAGACTTTCTGCAGAACAATTGTCAGGACAATCTCCCTGACTTGCTTGAAGGGAAAATGAACCCGAAACCTCTATACTCCTCTATGCGGTTTGGGGTGAGAAACGATGGCTTCCTCTAAATGGCCCAGTGACACCCAGCCACGGCCGTCAGTGGGCATATCTGCTCAAGTCTCTTTTTTCATGTGCCATTTCGCCGCCCTCCCCTGAAGCTTGTGCCGGGGGTTGGGCTAGCGTTGCGTAAGCTCGCACCAAGCCCATGGTGCGGCTGGGCGGCACAAGAATGCATGAGAATCTGTTTGGAAATGGGAAGTGATTTGGTGCTCAACTATGGTTTATGGTAGATATGACTATAGTTAATGGGGGTCGTAAACCAACTTATAACTTGGGGGCATTTGTGTTCTGAAGTTTTCCCTCTCCCTATTCGAAGAAATGATCCCACATTGACATGAAGTTGTGGCCATCCTCAGGTGCCCAAGTGCTACCCGGTAGCCTCAGTGGTCTTGTTTTTGAGGCAACGGCTGCTGCACAGATTGGTGTGGACATGCCTGAGCCTCAGCCCCGAGTTTCACCACTTTTTACCATTGCAGAATGCCCTCAAATGCTGTAAGGTGGGAAATGCCCGAGTGTATTGAACTCTTCATTCTTCTTGATCACATCACTGGTGTTTGTGGGTAAAATCACCTGAATCCTACCTCTTTCAATTCACCGTTTTCTCTGGGAAAAAAACACCTCCCCAGCTCCATTTGCTGTTCCCTTTTCGTTTCCCCAGCCGAAATCTTGGTTGCTCGGCTGTAGGCGTGCTGGGTGGCCTTGGTCTTGCCCTTGGAGGCATCACAAGACTTACGATTTTTCGGGGCCAAATATGGAAGACATAGAAAATTGATGAACATGGAACCAACAAAGACAGGGCAGATACACCAAACCTGGGATACAACGGCAATGTGGATAGTGAGCACTGAACAATCAAACATCAAATTGGGTTGTTGGTTTTAAATGTATCAAGTGTCCATCCCTTCCTTGGATGATGATGTCTTGGGATTGAAATCATTGGCCAGGAACGGTTGAGACCATCAGAGGTTACCCAGCGAAACCTTGCCGTGGAACAGCATTTTTTTTGCCAAAGCAGTCTTCTAATGGATCCCACGTTTGTCTTCAGATGCTTTCTCTTCTTGTTGCATAGCGACAGGCGATAAATAGTGAACGATATGGTGCTGTGTAGTCATGCGCAAACAGATAGAAACGACATGTAATACCACAGTATTCTTGAGTAGGTCTTCAAATTTCACCTGTTTGGGTGACCACGGCAATGAGCGCTTCGCAGAGCGAAGGGAAAATAGCTGAGCATAACGTTGTAACCGTGTCCCATGTGGCAGGCAACGACCACGCTGATGCAGAGAAGGCTCGAACAGGGTGAGATAGCGGATATACCTCAGTGCCCAGCCACTAATTTTGGGACATAGACTATAAGTAGAACCTATTTCCTTGATTTATTGAAAATTTATTGTAATCAAATATGAGTCAAACCAGCCCTAAACGACTTCACCAGAAATGTTCTATTGGAGAAACATCCGAAGGATGGGACCGGTTAGGCTCTTGAGATCCAACTCCGATGGGTTCGGTCGCGATGATGGCAAGGGAGACACCGATGGACGTGAGAAACACCAGGTCTAAAGGGGAGCCATTGACTTGTTCTCAGGAGGCCAATTACCTCACAATGAAATAGTATCTGCATAGATGCGTAGTATTGTAGATGCATTTGCATACATAAATCTAAATGCCCATCTGTCTACCGAAGTTGGCCACAGTCGCAAGCCGCTGTTTTTTCGGGCTTTGGAGGTGCACGGCAATCTAGAGCTGGCGCCCAGACGAGAACTGTTGCGCAAGGAGGGCAGAGAGACTTGGCAAAAAGCCTGGGCAAAAAGCCTTGGATGAGCATGCCAGTCAGTAGGTCAAACATGGTGGGTGGCAGGTCCGCTAGCTGGCATTATCTCATCTACACCTTGCAAACTTGCGATTTATGTATATAATACGATGTAGAGCAATGTAATCTACGGATATCAAATCAGTTTGCATCCCAAATGAAACATCCGAAGGAAGCAGGGAAGGGTTTCCCCAAGACAGGTGGTAGCCCAAGCTGCTCAAAAGCCCAAGAATGTAACGCTACAATCTGGATTTATGTGGTAAACCATCCGCCCCCCATGAGAAGCTGCAATGGCTTAACACATATAAAGCTACAAACTTGTAGAAATCGGTATTCTGTGCTATTGGCTTTCCCATGCTAACTTCCAGTGGGCTTTCGCCGAAGCACGGGCCGCGTTTGCCGCCTGGTGACTCAGGAAAATGAGCAGTCTATGAAGGCAGCTCGGCAATTTTCAGAGGGCATAGCTTAGTTTCCTTCGGGAACTGGGAGATAATTTTCAGGCTCTGAAATGGCTCTTGTAAGTCCAAGAAACCATATCCCTGCAGGAAAGGGTTCGCGACTCTAATTTTTTCTCAACTTCTGACATGGGATGACCAGAAACTTGAGGTAAAGTTCGCAGAATGGATCTGAGTCATGTTTCTTTGGGACAGGCCAAGTTGGAGGGTTTGGTACTGAACCACTCCGGATCATGATCCTCCCAGGCAAGTCCTGCGGCCTTCAAGGAGATCCTTGGCTGCATTGGGGCAGAGATTGGGGGATCCTCGGTGAGGCAAGCAGTTTTTTCAGCACCAACCTGTAGAAAGCTTAGGATCTAGCAGAATGCAGGATGTTGCCATTGATGATGCATATGTGCTCCCTTCTTCCCCCCCAAAGTCATCCCGGAACATCCCTAAGAAATCACGGCTGGACCAGTCACGATTTGTCCCTCAGGTATCGCTTCTCAGTGGACAAGACTCGAAAATCAGGCCTTGAGATGGTTCTGAAAAGGGGAACAGCTACCCTTAAATCATATTCCAGGTTGAGGAATTACAAGTGAGCCAGGTAATGGTTCAATTAAGTACCAGAAAAAGCCTGGTTGTTCTAGTTGATTAATTCAATTAAGCTATTTCATGATATCAATTGATCCAACCCATGGACATCTAATACTAATACTAATGTATTGAAATCATGTGATTCAATATTGTCTATACATTTCAATCAATGCATGTGATTTTACTATTTCAAGTATCTTTTAAAGGTATTTGACTCTTTGAATCATTTATATCACCCAACACCTTTTATTGCGTTTTACTGAGTTGAATTGCTGCAATACAAGTAATTTGATCAATTTGATCGGATAACTTAATTTAGCAAGTACTACTGTAATCCACTTAATCATTGTCATCCATTATTTTAGTGTCATTTTATATAAATGTTTTAAGTTAATTTGGGTAAGTGGCTCTTTATTTCATTTCAGTTAAGCAATTCAATCAATTTACTCAAATCAAGTAATTAAGTGAAGTAGTCTAGCAAAATTTAGTTTTTTAGCCCGTTTTTGTTTAATCGCTCTACTAATTTTAATTGTTTAAACTAATTTATTAATTGAGGCTTTGGGCACAAGCAGCGATTCCCCTTAACCTGCATGCGTGCTCCTGCTATGGCCAAACTCACGCCCTTCGATATGAACGTGAAGGACATTTCAACATAAGGCTATTTCAACGTCAAGGACAAGTGCGACACTAAGGCAACTTGTGGCTTTGCCACTTTCTGTTCAGTTCAACCTTGCACTATTGCAATGATGGCAAGTGACACATCAGTAGAATCAAGCACATGCTGGAGCTCAACAGGACCAGACCTACATCTGCGCCAGCCTGACTTTCTTTGTTTCGTCCTCTTCGTGGTTCATCGTTTCTTCCTGGTCATTCTCATTAATTTACCTGAAGCTCCCTCCGGGCTGAATTGCTTCCAAGTTGGCAAGCGGGGTCCGACAGCCGAACTCTTTCCAGACGTGACACGAACCAGCCCGGCAGTCTCTCCTTTTGCTCCTTTCAACGTGCCGGTCTTCTTTCTGCTTGCGCGTGCTCATTTGGGCTTCATTGAATGTGTCCAAGACTGACGATCACTTTTTTCATTTTCAGTCTGCTGCGGGAGCCGCCAGAGGCGAGCCGGGAGACCACGGTTTTCTCTTGTATTTTAATTGTCGTTCTGCTTGGGTTTTCATTGGTCACCTGATAAGACGAGTGGTCACCTGATAAGACGAGTGGTCACGAATCCCGCTGCCAGGCCGGGGGAGTGACAGAATTTCTACTCTTGCGCTTGTGCTCCTTGTTGCTCCTAGGTTCTCTTGTGATGGCTTAAGTTAGTCAGCAAGGTTTGCACCCCTACTTGGTCATTTTTTCCCGGAAAGGGTGACGCTTGCATCATTGTGATTCTTGTGCTCGCTGTTGCTTCTTTGTTGCTTGATTGTCATGTTGCCTCCTTTCATACGTATGGTGCAGCTGACGTGTTTTCCTTGGACAGTCTTGGAAGGCATAGCGCGAAGGAAAAAAGATTAATTTTAGCCCTAGTTCCAAGAGACATCTGTTGATCAGTAGTCTGCAGCTGCGACGGCGGTGGCGACGACAGCGACGACAGTGGCGACGACTATGACCACGGTGACGACTGCGCTGGCGACGACGGCGACGACGATAACGACGGCGACGACGACTATGACGGCGGTCGTCGTCGTCATCGTCGTCGTCACAATCGTCGTCGGGCAAAACTAGACCTTATTCCCAAAACTATGCCCTAACAAAAATCTCCCTTGGATGCTCCAGGTGGGAATCACCTTCCAAGCGGGTTTACCTGGCCAGAGTTGGTGCCAGGCCAATCGGTCTTCGACATCTCGGAGCTTTTCCTCTTGGATCAAGCCGGTGAGGCGTCATGCCCCAGCTTTTCCCATTCAAAGTGGGGATGGGTCACAGCCAGGCACCACCCAGAATAGTTAGGTTTGAATTCCACGATTGGGTTCACCACAAGGTTGAGCCCAAATGTTGGGGCAAAGCCAAGCAACATGCAGTGCTCACACCAGCTGGCCCTAAGACTGAGACTGCCATGGAATGACGTCCTTGGAACTTTGCGCAATCCTGGGTAAATTTTATAACGGCCTCATTGGCCGACATCATGCGACATCACTGCTTGGTTTTTGTAAATCATGTTCAGAAGAACGGTTTTTCAGGCTGGTGAGTGTTAAATTGCAATGCGCATGCAAGCAATAGGCGTTGAGAACATGATGGCAACTATGCCGCATCCCGCCGAAAACCAATGCATGAGCTGGCGGAGTGGCTTGAGGCCTTGCCCCTCAACACGCCCAACACTGTGCTGAGCATCACCAACAGTCAGGCTGGGCACAACAGCTTCGGTTGGCCACAGCATGCAGCAGCTATGGGACTGGAGGGTGGAGTTTCCAACAATACGCCTCTACATGAATAGATAGATACGTACGTGTCCATATGTATATATATATACACATGTGTGTCATGCATTGTATGCAAGTATAAGCCCATAAGTGGTTATATGATACATGATATATTGGTCAAGTATTATTGCTTACATGTATTGCAGGATTGCGAGAAAGGTGATATGAAATGCCAAAACATGATCTGATCTGATCTGATACATCCTCCATCATCCTCCCATGGCGCTGGCGCCTTCGCTGAATTCAGGTTATTAGCAGCAATCCACGGAACTTGGTCGACAACAACCCTGCCACCAGCAGCTAGGCACCGCAACGACAATGGTGTCTTATTAAATCTAAGCCTTGTGGTTACTTGTTAATTAAATTTGGGCATACTACAAATTGTTATAACCCAACATGGTGATAGGCGACTTCAAGTTAAATGGAATTAATGGAGATGTCAAGACTTCCGGGTGGAGGCAGCTTCCTTTTTTGTTCTTGACTACATCCAATAGGCCACTGACAATGGCATGGCGTTGGCTGGATGGGTCATGCAGGTCCCCCCGACAGGTTCATTGAGCACCCAACGCCATGCCAAGGCATTCGGCTCACCACTGATCAGACCATCACGCTGAAGCTGCAGCAGATGGGTGCTTTGGTGGCTGGCTTTGGCTTCAAAACAAACCAGAACGAGGACCGGTAGGAAACCTGACAAACTCCTCGTTGATCCTTGTTGAGTTGTTTGATTGTGGGCATGGGGGATGGCTAGGATTATATACAGTCGCCCGGAACATAGTGGGCACGAGCCTGAGGAGCCAAGTGTGTAAACAATGGTCATTACATCACATCTCAATGGAAACTTAGCCTTGAGAAATTTCAAAGGTCCAGATACGTTTGGCGTAGTGGAGCAGTTTTGAAAACTCCAAGTTGGTTGATGCTTTGTTCAGGGGTCATATGACCCAATATACTACATGGAAAATTCTGACAATCCATGAGCTGAGAATTCCACTGCTCCAACCAGGATGGCAATGGGTTTGATCCAACCTCTTTCCGCTTGGAGGGTTCGATGGATGGCAGCAGCTGGTATCTCCTAAACCAGAAGTCTGGTTACAGCACACCGGAAGCTCGTGGGGCGCTGGTGGGCCCTTTCATGGTTTCCAAGTGCCTTGGTTTCATGCTTGTTGAGGGTGGTGGCAGTGGCGATGTGCTGCTGCAGATGATGGTGGTGGCGGTGGTATGACTCTGGCGATGATGAATGTGACGAAAATGACCATTTTGGTATCAGTATGTATCAATTTTGAGAAATTTTGAAGATGAGGATGAGCATGAACCATGCTGGTTGATATTCACGATGACAATTTTGGTGCCTTGTGATTTTGAGCTTTTGGATGTGGTAGTGAAGACACACAGCCTGATCGTGAACCTGACAATTGAGGTTGACAGCTCTGGCATTGCAAGGTGACAAGACCCTCCCCGCCAGCGCCTTTCCAACCACTGTGCCTGCGCCAGTGCCCGCCGCAGCAGTTGGTGTGGTTTCGACAGGGTCTAAACATCGGCCGTTTGATCGGGTCACGGTGTCCAGCTCATTGTCGACCCAGGGTGAGCACAAGGACGGTGATGATCCCTTATTATGATACTTATTATGCTGATGCACAGCCGATAAATGCGCACGCAATTTAACTTCTGTCTTCAACCATGTCAACCTAAAAGCATCTGAATCGAATCGAACCCAAGCCCTTGTCATCATCTTAATCTTTATGATCAGCTCATTGGCCTCCAGGACCTAGCAGCTGTCGGTGCCTTGCGAGCCACCACCATCACCAGCACCTTGCCCTCGGCTCCGAAGGTGGCTGCGGCCGTCCTGGACGCCTCGGCTTCAGCGGGCTTGGACGCGGCCGATGCCGCCGCCACCGCTGCGGCAGTGGCCGCTGTGGAGCCGGTGACTGCGGCGCCAAGTACGGCTGCGGCACGGCTGGCGCAGGCGGCAACGGCGGCAGGGCTGGCGCCGGAGCAGGTAGACATGGTGACGGCCACGTTGCAATCAGTCGATCCAAGTCATTGGGAAGCCGTTGTGGAAGCTTGGACTGCAGTGGCGGCCAAGAAAGCACAGGCCCAAAGTGCGGAAGATAAGGCAGGGGGGTTTGGCGAATCTTTTGGCAGGTGGTTTTCTGGATTGTCCGATTTTGAAAAAAACAGCCCAAACTGCGGCATTATTCAACCTTGTTCCCAGCCAAGCACCTTTGATCAACACCAACATAGGATGGCAGAGGAAATTTTGTTTGCAGTTTGTTGTGTGTGCAATTATCGCTCTGGAACCATGTTTTTCTTCCAAACCTATAGGCATCCAATTTATGAAACTACCTCAAGGCATCGTGCCAGGTAGCTGCGGTGGTCTCTGCATCTGGCGAGGCCGGCTTCACGGTGGCCCAACAGGCGGCGGCCGCAGCCACCAGTGCCAACGCAGCTGCAGCACGAGTAGCGGAAACGGTGGCGGCTACGTCTCCGTTGAAAATGGTGGGGGAAGCGCTGGAAGGCTAAGAGTGGAAGTTGCGACCTTTGAAATTGGGGGATAGCCATCCAAAAATAATTACTTGTCGTTTGAGTTCATGGATGTGGGACTGCGGCGTTTTAAGGGGGGTCAAATTTGGCGTCGCCGATTTGTTGCCGAAACTTTGAGGCAGCTTGGCTGGCCCAGCCATATGTTTGTTTGTCAGACGTTTTTAAAGATTTTCTGCCTACATCTTGCTTAAATTCCAGTGGCTTGGGATAAGATGCCAGGTTGCGAGCGTATATGAATGTGGAATGATCGTAGCAAGCACAGCTGGGGTTTGCTCAGTGGTTCCACTTGTTCCAACCACAGGTCCATCGGTCCATCGATCATGAAGTGACCAAAAGTATGTACATTGATCATTAAACATGAATCTAATCCCAAATAAGTTCAAAAATAGCAGAGCTAAGTAAACGAACATGAAATAGGCAAACAAGTAAAGACCAACAACGAATAGACAAAGAAAGACGAAGTCAATCCAAATAAAGAATCCAAACAGTTGAATAGTTTTTACAAAATATTTTTCGAAACAACGAGCAATAAACAACTCAATGTATAATGGATAGATAAAAGATGAAGCGAACAAAAGAGACGGAGAACAGCGATCATACAAACTCATGAATCACTAACAACCATTCAACAAATGAAAAGAAAAACGAACACATGAATAAATACGTGGACTAAGAGGCAACAAATGAAGGAAAAAAAGTAGGTAAATAAACAGATGCGCAATAAACACATCACGAAACAAAAACATGGATCAAAAACGCCTAAGCACATGGATCAGCAAATCCAAAAATGAATAGGGAAATCGATAAACACGAGCAATACAGAAATAAGTAATGGATTCGCATCAACGAATACATCAACAGGTAAAGCACGTAAACGAAGAACTAGATGAACGCATAGAGGAAAAAACAAAATAGACAACTTGAATGAACAAATGGCCTATAGCCTCCAGCCTGACTATATAGAAAAATAAATCAATATATATATATATATATTTATATAGATATTTAAATATATATATATATACATTTGAATAAATAGATAAATAAATAAATAAATAAATAAACAAATATATATATATATATATATATTTCTTAATTTATCTTCCCAATAATTTTTCGCGTTGGATGTTTGAACCGTATCATAGTTTCATTTTCACGCAGGTGCTGAGCTGCAACCTGAGGGAAAAGCAGCAGTGGCCGATGCTGCAGCCAAAGAGCGGCCGGAGAATCAGCCGCTAGAAACATCGAAACATTGATGAATCTGGGTTTGTCTGAAAATAGGGACTTAGGTAGGTGAATTCAATTTATGGTAACTCAAGTAGGGGAAATGATGTTTAACCAACCTTTTTTCAGACAAACCAATGCGGATCATTTATTGCACAGAAAATGGTTGGCAAGGAGGATTATAGCGAATCATTTTCAAAATGGTTTCAGCATGTCAACAAGTCTTAAACGTGCTTTGGGGTTTTACATAAATTATCTCAATAGATGGGGGACAATTATCATTGTTGGGGAGGATATTTAGGTGAATTGGATATCAGTAGGTCACCGCAAAACATGAATAAAATCAGCTAGAGTTTTATGATGCCATATTCGAACTTGGTTCCGAAAGGGAAACAAACCTCTGGATCAAACACGTGTGGCTTTGCATTGTTGTCTCGTTTTGATTGAACTTGGGAAGATCACTGAGGTTTGATGAACCTTTCTTCTTCAATTTTCCATTTATCACGGGAGTTCACAGGGTATCCCATGAATATTTCCCAATTTTCTAGTTTTCCTCATGTTCTTTGATGGATGAAACGATGCCAACGGAACCCCGCGGAACCCGCCGAGGGAAGCCATCGCGGATGTTCTCCGGGCGGCGGGGGTGATGGCGACCACCACTCTGCTGCCGATGGTGCCTTGCTGGGAAAAACGTGGCCAATGAGGAGGAAAACAGAGGGAAACTAGTGATTCATTAGATAGATATTTTATTTAATACACATATTTAGATAATGATTATATAATTATATATGGGTGTAATTAAACATGTTAACATGACTAACATTAACTACATATTTGTTTACACCTTCATGCGTTTGGATAACCAGATATGTAGTTATGATAACTATATATGACAATTATGATCATCATGAATGGGTAGTTATTGCTTGGATAGAAAAACACTATGCAACATGATTATTTGGACAATCATGATCATCATGTTGTTTGTGGACGATTTTGGGAATTATGATGTGAGTGTGTGTGTGTTCATCATGTAAATCATGGTGGCAGTGACAATTGTGAATATATCCAGTGTGTTCACATGACATCTACGATGATTATGATCATGATGATCACACTTCTGATCACCGTGACAATCATGATAATCATGATATTTCTGATGATCATTAGTGATATTAGTTCATAGTTCATGTTTGTGGAACCTGGATCACCGGGATTTGGCGCTTGTGGTTCCGGTAGACTGTTGGCAAAACCTGCTGAGGCCCCCATCGGTCTTCCACAACAGATTTCAAGTTCGGGTTCTCAACCCCGATGAATCCCGGTGATATCAGTGATGAGTATTTTCAAAAAACAAACATTGATTCATATCTTTCCCCAAAAAAATGTCATAGTCCCTATTGTTTCATCTATTCATAAAGAGTTTGCCCAGTCCACCACTGCACCGCCGAGGTGGATGTGATGGATCCTGACGCCCGCGTGATCCTGAACGCTGTGGTGCAGAAGTTGGCGAACGCCTCTGTGGATCCCCAGGAGAAGGTGGTGCCGACCCGGTCCGTGGGCAACTGGGGTCATGGCCCAAAATCTTGTTCTTCTTGTTGTCCTTCTTGTTGTTGTTGTTGTTGGTGGTGGTGTTGTTGGTGTTGTTGGTGTTGTTGGTGTTGTTGGTGTTGTTGGTGTTGTTGTTGTTGTTGTTGTTGTTGTTGTTGTTGTTGTTGTTGTTGTTGTTGATTCTCATGTTCCGCTTGAACATATGACATTTTTGGGATGACTGTGTTTAGGTTTATATCGGATGGATATGCTTTAATATATGTTGGAAATAGTTTTCTTCTCCATCAGATTCAGGCAACCCCAAAATGGTTCCGCCGAGACTTGGTAAAGCAAACTGAGTTGGGGCCAGAGAGTGATGGTTTACAGTGGAGGCATGGGATTGCCACAAGGGTAACATTATTCCTGGCATCTAGATCCAAAAAAACAGGACTCATAGCCTTGCAACAATGAAAGTCAATTCCAACAACGATCCCATTTTGATCATGGTGATTGCTATGCGTTGGATCCAGGGATCTAAGGTGAATTTTGATGATACATATCTGATATACGGATGTAGTCTATCCATCTGAGAGTTTGTTTTTGCCTCACAGCCCTCCTGCACCAGCCCGGTGTCAGGTGAAGATTGCGAATGCGGCCGCAGAAGCCTATTTGAAAGGGCGCGCCTCCACAACTTCCGTTGCGGCTGGGTAGTGATTTTTGATGATGGGCTTGGGGAGGTGCGGCACAGATCCCCCCAGCAGAAAAATAGATTCAATGAATGGTAGATATGTAAACAGACAATAAATAAGTAAATAAATAGATAAATAAATGAATAAATAGATAAATGAACTAATATATATATATATATATATACATATACATATACATATACATATACATATACATACACACACACACACACATATATATATATACATATGAATCCCATGCGGGGCGTTTTCCCGGCCTTTCAGGGACATGGGTAGCCATGCCCGCATCAAAATATCAGGTGAAACATCGTTTTGGGGTGGTCGAGCGTAGAATCTGCATGTATAATCATGTACAATAACTTGAAACATGCGGTGTACATATGTAGTACTGTATATGTATATGTATATCACACTGTCTGTAACCCTGTTCTCAATACATGGTTTGTTGACTCGTGGTGAATATGTGGCTTGAAAATGAATGACCTGTTATCCCATAAGTATGTATCATAATTGTACTCACATATCCCAGAGTCAGTTCCTTCAATGGGTTGAAGGACAAATCTGCAGAGAACCCCTGTATTTGATTGGAAAAACCCTGTGGTTTTCTGTCAAGCTTCCTTCAACCTTGGACGGGTACTTCAACACTTCAATTCTTGGTCACAAATCAGAATAATCAGACATATTTTGAAATATTTGCAATCAAACCAGCCAAAAAGCATAGTTCTTGGCGACATATTCCAAGTCCACCCCAGGATGGAGTTGGCATGATCGTGCGCGCCGCCGAAGCTTTGGGTCTGGCGCATGCGCAGGTGAAGAGGATCCCCTGGGATTGGGGTCATTGGGGCAGCAGTGGGCCCACAAAAAGTGGTCATTTCATGTCGTTTCAGGTCATTTTTTTGTATCCAACCATCCTTTTCTAATAATTATAGTTTTCACCTACCAACCAGATTTGGGAAATCCTCTGGAACCATCGTTAGGTAATGCCTTCCACCCAATGTATCCTACTAGTAATGTGAACTCCAATGAAATAGCCATCAGAAACCCTGGTGGGATGTACTGGGATCCCTTGTTGGGAGTACTGAAGATAGAGAAGAAGTGATCATCAAACCATCGATTTCTGCTTGGATGTGCTGAGCCAGAAATGGGGAATTTGCTGGGAAAGTTTCTTTGCATTTTTGGATTGGCCCCGGAAGCAACAAATCCAAGCCAAGTCATGGTCGTTGTATCCCCCATGATTGAAACGGGCTTGCAGAAGACGGGCTGAGGTGAAAATGAACATGCGCGAAGATCGGGGTCGTGCCCTCGAAGTCACACCCCACGCCAGCGCGCAATGCGCCACACCACTTTTCCAAGAAGCGCACGCTTACGGCAGTCGGCGGAATGGCGTCACGCGCCCTCCACTGCATGATCCACATAGCAGCGGGGACAGATACATGTTTGCAGCAGCAAACTTCACACGGAGGATAGTTACTAGATGGAATGTCGCTTCGGACATTCACAAAGAAACATGAGTCCGGTCGGACCCAAGATGAAACAAAATTCGGCTCATAGGAGGTCGTCGCTGCTAGCCCGAGCTTGTTCACGGTCACGTGCTTGCTGTTCCGCCAGCGCATTCGCAGCCCGNCAGCTGCGCTGCAGAAGCCGCAAGTTCCTCCGGATCCACATCATCCAACTCATGTGCCAAAAAGGCTTCCAGATCTTGACCCAACGTTGTTGTACGGCCACTGTACATGAATGGAGGGATCCGGTCACACGAGCAAGCCTCACAGGCATGTCGCTCGATCACCGTTCCAGCTTGGTGGCTGCGGTTCAACTGTGGGCAACCCACATTCTTGTGCCACACAGTTCCTCTGCCGGCCATGTAGATGGGGCCACCCACGGGGCAGGACACATGTGCATGATTATGCACTTCCACCTGCGTGCGGATCGCCAGGTCGCGTCCTTGTTGAAACCATCGGCGCAGTAGATGGACTTGACGAAGTAGTCCCATGCGCTTGCGATCCAACTGCACCAGCTGTTGGTCCTTCTGCCAGAAGCTCTGTTCCATGTTGAAGAGCTGGTTGCGCACATTCTGCAGCTGTCGCTCCAGGNCTGCCAGAAGCTCTGTTCCATGTTGAAGAGCTGGTTGCGCACATTCTGCAGCTGTCGCTCCAGGGACGTGCCAGGTGGTGGCAGATTCCATCCAGCCATTTCGATCTGGGCGCGAAGGGCTGTGACCTCATCTCGAAGTCTATAGACTTCATCAGCCTTCTCATCTAAAAGGCGCTCCAGACGTTCAGCACGAATGTGCCTGGCATCTTGCTGGTACTTGACACCCTTGTCCCAACCAACCTTTCGTCCAATGGCGTAGGTTCCTCCAAGGACCACCAGTATTGCCAGCATGNGTCCCAACCAACCTTTCGTCCAATGGCGTAGGTTCCTCCAAGGACCACCAGTATTGCCAGCATGATGAAGAAATCAGTGAACGTTCCAGGATGGTTTGGGGCAGCCACTTCCAGTTGTGGTGGGACACCACATACTCCATGTGCGTCATCAGCAATGCTCGAAGCAGCAGCGCCAGGGAGCTTGGCCAGGTAGAAGAGCTACGTTCGGTACGTTCGTGCCATGTGTATGACGTCGTACATCACGAAGCTCGGCTTCTTCTCGGGCAGCACCACATCTTCGGCTTGGTCATGACGCAGCGTCAGCTCTGCAACAGCCTTGCCAGAGGATGCATCAAAGTCCGTCAGGTCATACTTGATCTCATAGTTGAGCATCGCAAAGGTCTCAATGGGGATGGTCTCCTCCTCCTCAGGAACAGTTGCCAGGGGCTGTGAGAATTCGTCACGGCTGGCGTTGCGATCTGTGAGCTTCTTGCGCTTCGCCGCAACGTACTCAGGATCCCAGGAGAATTTGATTCGCCCATAGCGAAGGCGATCTGCAAGGAGCTGCCTGGTACTCTCCTTTGTCATGGAGTCTGCATATTGTCGCTCTGACGAGATCCATTTGAGCCGCCCACCCAGGGCTTCAACACCCTCACGCAAAACTCTAATTTCCAAGCCAGTGCGCTTGTCGGTGAGGCCACTGCTCAGACTCTCCCGATGGTACGAATCGTACAATGCTTTCGCATCGGTGATGAGCGTGGGAGCCAAAGGAGAAGGCTTGTGAAGGATGGTGGAGAGGGGCTCATTGGGCTCGAGTAGGTGCTGGTAGTAGCGGCACGTAAAGTCCAGGTTGTCACAAGCCTGACTGGCCGATTGGGACTCAGCACCCANTGGAGAGGGGCTCATTGGGCTCGAGTAGGTGCTGGTAGTAGCGGCACGTAAAGTCCAGGTTGTCACAAGCCTGACTGGCCGATTGGGACTCAGCACCCAAACTGGATCTCGCCACTCGTGGCAATTTTGAGGAGCGCCAGTCAATGATGTGGTATGCTCCCTCCACTCCATCAAAGGTCGATTTGGGTACCAGCATAGTGATGTAGCCTCCTTGGCTTGTGCCATCACGGCGGACTCCGAATGCAGCGTCAACCATAGTGACCAAACGAAGATCTTGAGGATCACCAAGTCGCTCGTAGCACAAGGCCACATCGCTGTTGGTCTTGGCAAACCGAAGGAGTCGGTTGGCATCCATGATGGATTTGATGAAGCCTGCAGAGAGTTGTCCAGAGAGCAGGGATGTCGAAGCTTGCAGATGTGGTTGGCTTTGCACAGAGGGCCATTGAAGTGAGCCCAACAGTCCTCTCAGCTGGGTCGTCTGGTAGGAGGTCATGTAGTCCTCAGGACCTTGATCTCGACCAAGTGGGATGGGCTTCACCTTGTGAAGGTATTCAGCATGATCCAACTTCCATCCACNAGGAGGTCATGTAGTCCTCAGGACCTTGATCTCGACCAAGTGGGATGGGCTTCACCTTGTGAAGGTATTCAGCATGATCCAACTTCCATCCACCAGTGTCGGTCTTGGTCAGAGTGGCCCCACAGTACTCCAGCTTGTCCTGGTCCTTCCATTCCCTGAAGTTGAAGGTCTGGCGCAGCTGAGCGATCACATGTTGGTAGACCTTGGATTCAGCCAATCCGCCACCCAACATATCGTCAACGTGGATGCAGATCATGCCAACGATGCGCTCACTGCCAAAGCACTTGCTAGGGTCCGTGGCCTCAATCTCAGGGAAGTCTGTTTCGCAGATGATGAAGGCACAGGGGTCAAGGATATGTGGGCGAAGCTTCAATGAAGTCAATCTGCGGGAAGCTTCCAAGAACCAGCGCCGCGGCGCATCCAACTGCCCATAACAGGGTTTGTGCAAGAGCATACGTGTGTCATCGTCTGCCCCGAGTATGGTCAACACCTCCTTGGGNCCAGCGCCGCGGCGCATCCAACTGCCCATAACAGGGTTTGTGCAAGAGCATACGTGTGTCATCGTCTGCCCCGAGTATGGTCAACACCTCCTTGGGGAGTCGAATCCACAACAATCTCTCCTGCGGGAGGCCCTGCAAAAATGCAGTTGCTACGTCTGCCGTCCATCCTGTCCAGAACATGGTGGCGGCCAAAGACAAANCTCTCCTGCGGGAGGCCCTGCAAAAATGCAGTTGCTACGTCTGCCGTCCATCCTGTCCAGAACATGGTGGCGGCCAAAGACAAAAACCAGGATCGGCTGAGTCGGCTGGTAGTTGGCGCAGAGGTCTCGACCTTGCCATTGAGGGCGTCTTCGTCGGTGTATCCTCTCACTACCAACCTCGCCTTGGCTCTAGGCGAGCCGTCGGCGTTCTTTGACCATTTCAGGAGCATCCGGGACGTCAATGTCCTCTTTGGATCGGCCTCCTTGACGCTGGAGAACTCCCACACGCCGTGCTCGAAAAAGCTCTGCAGTTCTTTCACCTTCGCCTTCNCGTCAATGTCCTCTTTGGATCGGCCTCCTTGACGCTGGAGAACTCCCACACGCCGTGCTCGAAAAAGCTCTGCAGTTCTTTCACCTTCGCCTTCATGAACAGCTCCCTCTCGGCCATGGTCAGAGACCTTTCACTCAGCTCAGCTGGCGCCTTCTTCTTCGCCTTGGCAATGGAGTGCTTGCATTGTCGAGCCGTCTTCTTTGCTGAAGTAGTGGCCATCATGCCATACTCGGCTCTGGTTGGACCGCTCAGCTGATAGACTGTGATGCCTGTCCATGCAGATTTGTCCATGGGCNGTAGTGGCCATCATGCCATACTCGGCTCTGGTTGGACCGCTCAGCTGATAGACTGTGATGCCTGTCCATGCAGATTTGTCCATGGGCACGGTGGAGTCGCAGCTGCTTGAGCTCGAAAGGGCAGTCCTTGTCCTTGGTGATGTCATGGCGTCGATGGCGAGGTCGTAGATGATGCTTGATGAGGCATCCTGCACGGACCTCCCAGTAGTCGTGGTACTTGGACATGTCGAGCTGGAAGTAACCATGCTCATCGACGCTCCAACATTTGGGAAGATCATCACCACCAATGTCACTCACAGTGAATGCTTGGCCAAAGAGCTCAGCTGCAGGGCCAGGCGCACTCGGATGTGGCTCTGAAGAAGGTGCCTGGCTCTCATAGGGCGCTTGCCGTTGAGCTTGTCGTCGCATAGGGCCAAACGGAGCAAACTGCATGGTTTCATGTTGATCCATGCGAAGGCGTCGCTGTCTGAAATCATCAGCAGCTGCAGGCTCATAGAGATTCAATGAAGTTGAGGTANAGGCTCCTGATTGGGCTCTGGTTCATCCACAGTGATCACAGTTGGTGGTTGAGGTTCATGAGGTGGTACTTGAACAGGTTGTGGAAGGGCTGGAGCAGCAGGTGCAGGTAGAGCAGCATGTCGCGCTTGACCAGGAAATTCTGGGTCTTCAGCTGGCGTGTCTGCCGGCGATGTAGGGGCCATGCTCAGCTCATCAGCTTGCTCCATCTCCTGCTCGATCTCTTCAAGAGTCAGTTCCCGCCTTCCAGTCATGTCATAGGTGGTGCGTTGTCGCCTTGTAGGAGGTTGCATGCCACCACCACTGTCATCATCATCATCGGCTTCTGAGCCAGTTGCAACTTCATCTTCATTGAAGTCATCAGGATGTACCGCAAACAACTGGAACAAGTTCAGGTCCTTCCTGGTCACGCCTCGTGAACGAAGAGCAGCAACTTCACTTCGGGCTGCTTGGGCATCGGCAAGTTGAGTGTCGGCTGCGGTGAAGTCTGCTCGCACATGATGAGGAGAGCATCGAATCAGCTGGGTCTTGTAGCTCAGCCAGTAGATGTCCGGCTTGTCATCTTTGGTGTACTCCACCATGACGATGCGAGCTGGCCCAATCCATCGGATCTTCNATCAGCTGGGTCTTGTAGCTCAGCCAGTAGATGTCCGGCTTGTCATCTTTGGTGTACTCCACCATGACGATGCGAGCTGGCCCAATCCATCGGATCTTCACCAGGCGATCTTGCCGTTGATCTCGCCANCAGGGCAAGTCGATGGGATTCAGCTGGTGCGACAATGTGTTCAACAGCATGTTGAGTGGTCCAGGCGTTGAAGTCTTCGCCAACCCAGCCACGACCTTCATCAGTGCAAAGACAATGAGGAAGTCCAAAGTGTCGCACCCAAGCACGCTCGATGCCCTTGATGAAGTCTTCACCTCGTTCGCCATGAAGCAAGGTGGCCACAGTATACTTGGTGGCTTGATCAACCACACTCAGCACTGGAAACTTCTTGGAATCGCATTTGATCCAGAGCACATCAGCTTGCAAACGTTCGCCAACCTCATGGGCTTGCTGTCGCAATGAAGAAGGTGCCACTTGGTTGGGACGCTTGTAG
>BGPT01000153.1:39220-75372 GCA_003297045.1 Symbiodinium sp. clade C Y103 | reverse complement strand
TCTCATTGTCCTCACCTTCATAGAAAGCTGCATAGCCTCG
The DNA here is from genome assembly GCA_003297045.1 of Symbiodinium sp. clade C Y103. NCBI lineage: Eukaryota > Dinophyceae > Suessiales > Symbiodiniaceae > Cladocopium > Cladocopium sp. clade C. The sequence goes on along the minus strand of BGPT01000153.1, from coordinate 75,332 downwards.
GCCTTTTCCTCGTCCACGGATCCCTCGGTGAAATGGATGCTGTCCTCCTCCAGCCACTGATTTGTGGTCTTGCCCAAGAATCAGGAAAAGAGCTTCTTGAATTTTGTTTCGTTCCATTGATGGNTCGGTGAAATGGATGCTGTCCTCCTCCAGCCACTGATTTGTGGTCTTGCCCAAGAATCAGGAAAAGAGCTTCTTGAATTTTGTTTCGTTCCATTGATGGAGCCTGGGTGGTAATCAGTTGCCGTTGTTCTCTTGTAAGTCCAGCACGGCGCAATAGGTGCCATCCCTGCACCTTTGACGGCAAGGTCACGCCGTGATCACCCAGCTTGTTATAGAGGTGGTCGTGCTCCGTCGTGTAGTCCAGGAGTGTCTGGCCAGGTCGCCTTTGAAGTCCACTGAAGTACTTGTCGAAGTCAGAAGGCAGTTGGACCGTGGAGTCATACTCAAAGGCCTTGTCGAGGATCTTGAGGATCTTGTCAAAGGCTCCAGTCTTCTCNGAAGTACTTGTCGAAGTCAGAAGGCAGTTGGACCGTGGAGTCATACTCAAAGGCCTTGTCGAGGATCTTGAGGATCTTGTCAAAGGCTCCAGTCTTCTCGATCTCCTCGATGGGGTAATTCTCCAGCAGCTTCCATGCGGTCCCCGTCAAGCTGCCAATGACATTCAGCAGTCCTTCAGCTTCTCGCTTGGCCATCCTCATCTTCAGCACATAGATGGTCAGGCGCTTTCTCCACTCCTTATAGTCAGACGGTTGACCACTAAACAAAGGGATGTAGGAGTCCTTGGTCGTGGAGTAGTCCAAACTGCCAGCAGCACTAGCTGCGGATCCTGTTCCACCTCCAGACATGCCTTCAGCAAAGTCGGTGTCGATCCAGGCAGAAGGGCCACAAAGACCAGGATGTCGAATTCGATGATCTCGAAGAGGTTCACCACGGGCCTGCTCAGGGCCAGAGTTGCAGCGCAGCGAGAGGCCTGCACAGGGCCTTGCAGAGAGAACAGGGCCTGCTCAGGGCCAATGACAACAGCGCGATGCAGCCTGCACAGGGCTGAGATCTAATGCAGCAAGGCCTGCTCAGGGCCAGGGCAAAGCACAGTAGTCGATGTTCAGCAAGGGCCTGCTCAGGGCCAGCGCAGCGCAGCAGCAAAAGGGTCAGAACCGCTCCGCTACCAATGCGAAGATCGGGGTCGTGCCCTCGAAGTCACACCCCACGCCAGCGCGCAATGCGCCACACCACTTTTCCAAGAAGCGGTGCGAATGGGACAGATACATGTTTGCAGCAGCAAACTTCACAACATGTAAAAACACTTAAAAAAATGATTGAACATGAGGATTAACTCCTCATTTAAAGGCGATTTCCGTACATGTTCCATCAAAAATCCATCCAAAACCATACACAACCCATTTCTGGGTCATTAATTCCAACCCACGAAAAGACCTCAAAAGTGGTGATTTTCCGTCCGAGGATGGTGGAGACAGCCCAGCAGCTCACCGTAGCGGAGCAGCTGGCCGCGGCCACAGCCCTGCAGGGCGCTAGCGTTGCCTGGTGAAAAGTGAGTTTTCTGCTTCAAGTCAAGGCTTTTGCGGGAAGGTGCCCAGGAGGATGTGTGATGGATGGATATATGATAGTTTTTGTTAACGTCCTAGATATTTGTTGATAGATGTTATATAATAGATATTGCTGAGGCCGACAAGTACATTTCAAAAGGCCCAAAGCATGAACATCATGAACCAACTCCAAAACCAAGTGTCTTCCGTCGAGGAAGGACCTGATGTTCTCAGTCCAGCAGATCCGGCCGGAAAGGTTGCAGCAGTCCCCTGGCTAGAACTCAACCGGAAGGGACGCACCACAGAAGTATGATATCCCCTCCAGGCCGAGGTGACAAGCGCAAGGGAATTCTCACAGCCACTTGAGTCCATTGAAGGCTAGGTGTAAGTGCCCTGAGTACTTGTTTTCGCACTGGTTGCTTCATTGGTAGTTTCGTTCCTTTCAAGAGTTGAAGATCCTATGGCATGTTGCCCGGAGATCAGAGATGTACCCCACAGTTCTGGAGATAGCACCTCTGGTGGTCTAGGTGGGCAAGTCCATGTAAGTCCCCATTTTATGTCAATGATTGTCCTATACAAAAATCACTCCACTTAGCAGGAATTTCCCTACTGCCATGTTTGACTACCAAACCAGCTTTAGCTGGCAAATTTAACTCTCAATCCAATCATTTAAATCTTTGAATATCCTAAAATATATGAGTAGTATCTCCAATCCATCCCCAAAGGTATTGTTAAGATAAAAACGTAAATTGCCGATATTTAGATTTTGTTTTTCCATTTTTCTGGTTACTACGCATATGATGCTATTTCTTACCCCAATGTCTACAATTTCATAGGTATATACCTCTGTTCATTTTCCCCCCCCACGTATGCAGTCAACATACCCAATATCCCTATCTCTCCCAAAGCACGCAGGCTAAAATCACCAAATATATATATATATATAATATAATTGATGGATATCTATGCATATATACATATACAGATGCATTCTGCAAATACATATGCATATAAGGTGGTTAGGTAATTCCAAATATCTGGATCTCAGTTGGATAGTATCTCTGGTTCATACCTCCAATCAATCCACTATGAATATCTCCAATGATTGTTTATTTGTGGTAATTGAAGAGATGAAATTGGAGATGTGACTACCAGTCAATCCATTAGCAGTTAACGTAAGCAATTCCGATTTAGATGATTGAAGACATAGCTTTGGAGATTCAACTGCCTGCCAGCTACTCATCTAATCTATCAGAATCAGTTAATCATTTACTAATTAATGCCCAATTAGTTACCAACTCATACCCAATTACACCTTAATCTAATCAAAACCCAATGGTCCTATCATCATTAGCCAATCTGATTAATCTAAGATACATATCGATTAAACATTGACATACCCAATTATTATGTTTGCCCAACTATTATTGTAATTGACTAATTAATACCCATATCAATCAATGTAATAACAATAATAGCAAATCTGAGCAAAACTAAAATCAGTATAATCACACAACTTCATTCTAATCGTAATAGTAACTATATCATACATAGTCACATGAAAAAAGTAAGCAACGAGTTTTGGTGCTGACCTCCCAAGTCGCCTTTTCAGCTCGCCTTCAGCTTGACTGCTGATCTCCAGAGATTGCGATGGAGAGAGAGAGAGAGAAACAAGTTGTGCAATCATAAAATGGCCAATCTGACACCATGTAGTCCCATACTAATCATATCAGATAGCATAAAGGTTGAAATCCTAAAATCTAAGATCATAGTTTCTATGACTCCCCTGGGCTCAGGTGGTGAAGGCCGAAGCCGCCGCAGGGGTGCCGGAGAAGGAGCAAGTTGAAGCTGCTGCGGTTGCGGTGACTTGGCAGATCGCAGATCTTGGCAGATGGCCATTGTTTTTCCCCATTTTTTTGGGAGAAAAATCGCAGAAACTCATGGAACATCATTTGTAGATGGTGGATTTTCAGGGAAATTTTGTGAAGAAAATCATTTGTAGATGGTGGATGTTCATGGAAACTCATTTATAAATGGAATTGGATGAAGGGGAAGAAATTGCAGGAACTCCGCCATATTCGCTGGAAAAAAGCAGTGTTTCTTATAGATTTTCCTTTTCCTTTCAGCCAACGTGGACCCATGAGGTGACGGTCGCCGCCAAGAAGACCAAGAAGGCCAAAGAAGCCGAGGAGGAGGGCGAAGTCCTGAATCGCATAGCTCCTTGGCGGCGAGAACTGGCATGGCCGTGAAAGAGAAAAGCAAACGCTCCGGCTCCTCAGGGTTCGACGCGGTCCAAGCCGGACAGTTTCCACTGTATCCAACTGTTGGGCCATGGGTCGGCAATGATTGTTACGCTTGGACCTACCTAGTTGCATCTCATATATTCTTATAGCCGAAACTGATAGTAATCTAGTGTGTCTAGAGCCGCCCTCCGTTCCCATTGGTCCCCAAAATGATGTCAAGAACACATGGTGCAGAACATGATTTCCGCACTCCCCAAAAAATGGGCACAGTACCATTAACAAACCCTGGTGATGGGTCTCCTGCAGGTTGCTGAAGCCTTGAAGGAGACTGGGACAGCTGGGGCAGCTGGGGCAGCTGGGGCAGCTGGGGCAGCTGGACATGAAATGCTGGAATGATTTCATCCACATCCAAGTTTGGGTAAAATGCCAACTTCTTTGGGCCGTTGATTCTACATACATACACATGATTATAAATGAATAATAAATAAATAAATAAATAAATAGATAAATACATAGCGTTCGGGATTGGGGTCCGGGCGTATCTGCGTATTTACGGTTGCGGACCCCAATCCCGAACACGCTGAATAAATAAATAAATAAATAAGTAAATAAATAAGTAAATAAATAAATAAATAAATAAGCAAACAAATAAATAAATAAATAGATAAATAAATAAATAAATATATATATATACACAAGCACATGTATGTAAAGCTATGAGTATAACTTCTAACTATACATCTACATCATGTATGTATAATATTGATACATGTAAGCATGGATCACACAATTAAAGAGACATCTAGATAAGATGCATTGGGCATTCCCTTGGCTTTGCAGATTGGGCTTGACGAAGATCAAGCAGAAGCCATCCTGGAGACGGTGTCCTCGATGTCATCAGAGGAGCAGGTGCACATCATCCCAGCGGTTAGCAGCAGCCATTGTTATACAATGTGGTACCCTCTGATAAACTAACATAACTATGGAAAATCACCATGTTTTAGTAGGTATTTAAATGTAGGTAAATCATCCACAATGGGTCATTTTCCATAGCTATGTTGAATAAAGAACCATATGGCAAACCCAATAATAAACTCCTGGTGCTAGAGTAGGGACCGGGGGACTGGGATGATAATTGATAGTCATGGATTGGATCATTTCCTCCCTATAAGCACCATGATTATTGGGTATGCCCCCTATGTACAATGAACCCCCGGTCATGGTCAGTTAATGGGATGGTATATTGCATTGGGTGGATCATTCATGAGGCCATGGCCTTTTTTTAGCTCCCCAACTGATCCTAACTGGACCAATTTAAGGCAGTTTGGGTGGGATGACCCTCCAAGCAGTTGGGATACAAAGGTGCCAAAGGCTTTTCTGGTGGATATTGCCTCTCTTCGAGTTGAACCATCCAGAAACGGGACATGTTTTATTGCCATGTTTGATCACTGGATCTGCAGGGTACAGTGGATCCATGCAGCTTCCGGTCAGGCGGTGATTGCGCGCTACCTGATTTCACTGCTGAGCCCCGAGACTCCTGAGACCGTCGTCACCACCACGGGCGAGTTGAAAACAGAGCAGGGGACCACAGATCCCTGGACAGGTGATGACACACAGGGCTACTAGTTCCAGCCAGATCCTTAAAGAAGCACAACCATTTGGCTAGACAATTTGGCAAAAGGACTGCTTGGGATGTGACAATCAAACATGTAGTCAATACTGAGTTGATTTGAGAGATGACGGGAATGATGTCCATGAACACACAGTTGTTGGCTTGAAATATGGGTGTTTGCTATAAGATTCGATCTTCGTTGGCTGGTTTTCATCTGAACAAGATCGGAATCACTTGGGATACAAACAGGCAACCCCAGCTCACTTGGATGAGGCATGCAAGGCGATTCAAGCCAGAAGAACATGTTTGAGAGAAAACGTACAAGAAGCTCCGCATTGGGACGCCGAAAGCATCAAAGCCAATTTCACCCTGTCCACTTTCTACTTCAAGCAAGTCAGTGACTTAGCACCCATACAAACAATATATAGTTCTCATGCACATATTTAGAACCCATACCTACTTTGTGACGTTCACCGTGGCAACTAACCAAGCCCGCCATAGAACGATCCAATGGTTTGATCTCAAACGCCAAGGCCAGTCGTCACCGCTGCGCCTAGCACTAGCACCAGCGTGACCGCTGCTGCTTCGGGCTCGGCGACCTTTAGGCCTAGGGCTGGGCTCGGAGACATGACAGCTGGAGTCGATGTGATCTTCACCAGACATGATGAAAGAATGGGGATTCAACCATAAAACATGATAAACCCATGGGAAAAAACACCTAGCAAAAACTATGTACAGCTGGGATTTAACGATTCGGACTGAACCAATGATCAATGGATATGTGTGTGTCTGAAATGGGTGGATTTTACCCTACTGTATAATTATTGCCAACCCTAGTGTATATTGCCAGTTTAAGAAGGGACAATGATGATAAACCACGAGATTTGGGGATGCCCTATTTTCAGACAAACCCATAGGTGGAATTTGGGCAGAGTCTGAAGCCATTGTAAAGCCACTTGCTTTGAGGTTTTGGGAAGCCTGATTCTGATCAGATTTCGACAAATAGCCTGGCCTGGTATGGGATTGAATGACCAAAATCCCGGCAAAGCTCGAAATTGAGGCGAGATGTTGGGTTATAGAATTTCCCTTGTTTGGTTAACCACCATGTTTGGTGTTTCCCATCCATCAGACCTTTGCCGCTTGAGGTTTTATGTGGTTCCATCCGCCAGCTCTCGATCATCCTACAAGGCGCTCCCCCGTGGCAGGGCTTCACCAATTGGGCTGTGTATGCAACAGCCAATTAGATCTCAGACCAGTATAGATACCCTCTGGTAGTCAAACATGGCAATGGAAAATCCATGAAAATCCATGAGCATCCACCATTTATAGGGGATGTTCCCATCAAAACCTCCCTTTAGAATGGATTTCCAATTGCTATGTTAGTTTGCCAGAGGGTAATCAACGTAATCAAGCCTATTGTTGATCCATGTTGATCCAATCTGTATTCCATTATGGTGCTAGTAAACAACCATGCCTAGTAGATGCAGCAGGCTCCATGCAGGCCCCCATTCTTGTATTTGCTTGTAGCGCTGATCAAATGGTAGCAGTCCACGGGGGTGCTTTTGGCATCTTTGAGATCATTCAAACATAGAACTTTGCACTTGCGGACAGAGAGATTTCCAGAATTAATTGGATAAAAAGGAAATGTGCAAGGAAACCCTCATTTCATCAACAGTCTTCAGTTGATGATGAGACACAATTTATGATGGGAAAGTCGATGGTTTTTCCCATGAAATATAGGGATTTCCTGTCAATTTTCGCTTAAAGCCAATCATAGCCAATCCAATGATCATTTGATGGACACGGTTTCCAGGCCGAGACGGGCCTCTCGGCGAAAGGCTTCATCTTCGGAGTGGGCCTGGACGTTCAAGGCCGAGGGCCACATGGGATACACACCCAAATGGCCTATTTGATAGGGAAAAATGATGAGAATACATCGGAATTGGGGGTACTTAGCCTATTTTCAGACTAATCCGCTTGGGTTTCCAATCATTTACATAGCACTTTTCAACACGAAGAAACATCCTGGGAAGGTTTCGCAAGTCTTAGGGACTTCGGTCCTCGGTCAGGACTGGTGGAATTCATCGAAAGCCGAACGGGGAAAGAGGTGGACCCCTTTGAACTCAGCTTGGCACATGGCAGTTTCCTGTTTAGCTGGCCAACCACCACGGATTGTTCCAACAAAGAGATCCTTGGCAAAGATGGGAAGTGAAGATTTGTGGTTTTTTGGTTTGTTTTGGCATGTTTTTCCTGGCATATAGTTACTGTATTTTTTTTTTTGATATACTGTATATTATATTTGGTGGAGTGTTGAGTCAAACGATTGTTGACATTGCTTTTGACATTTTTGACGTTTGAATCACTAGATGAAATGGATCTGGATGGTGTGACAGTGGTTGGAATACGTGGCTTGGGGATGTCAACATATTTTAGAGTTTAGAGTTGCGCCCGAGTGTCCTGGCAGAAAGGTAACACCCCTTGTAGCTGTGAGCCCAGATGTTCTGGCAGTCGTCCCTTTTGAGTTGTTTGAGCAAGTGAGCACCATGACTTCTTAAGATATCTTAAGATGCTTCTGAAGTACATTTCCATACATTTCCCTTTTAACATAATCAATCTGATGGACGTCTGATGCTCATGGAATCGTGGCTCTCAGCCAGTTTTTTCTTTGCAGTTTTGTATTTTTAAAATAAACCAAAGCCAAGCGCGTCCCAAATCCGCCGAAATCCAGGAGTGGCTTCACGGATTTTCAATCCATCACTTTTTACAATGCGAGCTTCTCCAATCCGGGACAAGCTTGTGGAGATCTGCTCGCCACAACAATGGACCTGGATGGAGTGCTGAGATTCCCAAGTGAAGGCAGATGCTGTGGCTTGAAAGGTGCATGGTGAGTATGATCTGATTTCAACATATCGACAAATATGTTTAGTATTCTTTGATATGTTGATGATGCAGGACACACACACACATGTACATATATACATTCGTATACATATACATATACATATCTAGATTTGAAGTTGAATTCAGGCCCTGTTTTCTTCAGACTTTCGGGAATGCCCAGCCAGGCGATACCGATCTGTTCCGGGTGGCTGGGATGTGCCTTGGCCCACTTTGGGGGATGCTCAACCGACAGGATTTTGAGGCTGGAGATTATGGGTCACCATGGTTCACACTGCTGACTTTGGGACTGAGGTTTGGAAGTCAGTACGAGGACTCGGGAGGTGACCTGGTGACACTCAGCATTTTGGACCTGCTGATTTTTCAGATCAAGGCCTCTGGTGAGAAGGTGCGCCGCAACAAGCCAACAGGAGGGAAGGGCTCCACTTGGGGGTACGAAGAGGATGTGAACTGAGTGGAGATATATGAAATATATATATATATATATGAAATATATATATATATATATGAAATATATGTATATATATATGAAATATATATATATAATATATAGTAATATATATATATATATATATATATTTCACCAAAATCAGATGGGGTTACATCCCAACTTATGGGGTCGCCACGGTCATTGCAATGGCATCACGGTCTGTGCGCTGTTTGCAGGTGGAATACAGGGTTTGCGGTGACAGCACTGGTGCATCCTACCTGGGGTGTCCTACCAAGTGCCTTGGCGGCTGAGGGTGACCGGGCTGTGTCGTCAACATTTTGCACTGGAAACAGGAACACCATGGAACACTTGAAACCATCTCACATCCTCTCTGAGCCCCAGAATGCACCCTCATTATATTGAGATACTTTCAACATATAGAGAATGTTTGTCTTAAATTTCGATCATTTTCATCGTGTCTAAAGAATTAACGAGAATGGTTTTTCCCACTATTTTTCTGGGCCAACATCTTGAATCCAACCCAGGAGCCCTTTGAAGATCAAGTACCCCGAGAACAACTTGGGGCAGGGCGTCAAGATCTGCACAGGTGTCGTGGTTGGAAAATCCGGCTGCTGGTGCTCATCTAGCTCGGATTTCACCCAATAGATCTGGGTATTTCACTATATTTGGTGACATTTTTGAAGTGACTGCCCAGGTTGGTTTCACGGGTTACGCGTCAAAATCATGTCTTGGTGACCTAACCATCTGCAAGACGATGCGAATTCCTATCATCAACTCAAACCTGGATCGGAAAGGGGTTCAAGACGACAGGCCAGTCCCACTTCCATGAATACAAGCTGGAGAACTGCTTCTCTGTGGCTCGGAACAGTGGACCCAAACTGATACAGGGCGAGTCATCCCCTGTTTGTGGGTTCTTTCAACTGACAGTATTAAATAGTTGGTATAATGTTGGTATCATTTGGACATGCATTGGTTTTTGATCATGGCGTGTAGGTCCTTAGGTTCCGCTCCAGTGTCACCAGTGGATTTCAATAGATTTCAGAGTTGTGAACTCATTTTCCAGTGTTCAGTGATATTGGTAGTTTACATTAGTTGAACAAATCCAGTAGATTTCGATGGATCTCAGTCTTCATTTTCCAAGCTTCGGCTCTTTTCTCGCTTCGCTGCGCGTTTGGAGGTGTGATGATGCAGCTGAGAGAGCGGGCAAAAAGATGCGCAGGAAACAGTGGTTCCAAACCATCTCTCAACATCAATGGCAGTCAATGATGGTATTACTGATCAATGGCAAGTAACAATGGCAATCAATCGTGGTTCCAACCATCCATTATATATTCATTATAATCTATTGAATCAATGGATGATAATCTATAGCATATATAGATTCATAGATATCAGTAGCCAATCTAATATCAATGGGATGTCATTCAACAGATTTCAGTAGCAACCCCATAGTTGTACGCCCCAGCTTCTAGGGCACAATGCCACCATTATAACGGGCACAAAAAGGAATAGATCCAAATATTACACCTGTTTCTAGGGGGATGTTGAATATTAGGTGATATTAGGATATATTAGGTGGATGAATGGTGGATGGGATTATTTGACATGAACTGCTGATGTTGTTGGGGTCAGAGCAGGGCTTGGTTCTTGGCGATAGCTTAGGGGCTTCCTCGTCTTGTGGCAACAACCACCTAGAGCAAACCGCAAGATGCCTTGCGTTGACCCAGCTTACCCTCCAGTCAATTGGCATAGATATGGACACAACCTTGGTTATATTGTATAAGGGTGAAGCAAGACAAGATTATTTGAATTATTTGTATTTTCCATCTTTTCTAAATATAGAACTGTTCATTCGCGCAAAATGATCCCAGCCGGCTTCCCGCTCCATTGATGGCTCTTATCCTGCAGCCCAGGGCGCCGACAATAAAGCCAAAGAGGTAGCGCTTGCGCCAAGGGTCTGGATGTGGAAGTGGTTTCCGGCTTGGTGTGATGTGGGATAGCACTCAACAATTCTTGCGAGTGAACTTGCGAAATGAGATGAGATAGCCATGTCAGACTCCATCTGACATGGCAAAATCACCTTCCAAATCCATTTTTTGGGAGTTCCTGATGCTCTAGGAGTGTAGGAGTCATGAAGGAGGTTGGGAGCACCTACCACTGCTTCTGCCAGTCCTGGGCAATCTGGAGCAAAGCGAGGCAGAAACGAGCTGGGCTCCTCAAAGGAGAGATTCAGCTATGCGAAAATCACCTCGGAGAGTTTCACCCCGCTATGGTCATTGGCCCGATTTTTCTATAGTAAAAATAGTTATTTTCCTTGTGAAATTTCCAGATGGTCAGTTCCAAATGCGAGGGCTTGGCTGGAATGCAGACATTTTTTGTGGCAGTTCTCTTTACATACATGCACGTATACATCTATGATTTCATAGTTTTATGAATGTACGGAATCGATGTGTAGGTAGGTGTTGCTGCGGGACCCCTGTGTTTCTGAACAGCTTTGGCACCAAGCATCAACTCCTGTCATTGCTGAGGGCCAATCCGTTCTACCCTTCCTTGAGGTCCTTGGGACTTGGGGTGGCCGCATTCCCCTTCGACTGTAATGCCATCCCGTGAGAAACCCCCGCATGGAATGCCAACATGAGAAATTTCAATCCTAATCCAGGCTAGAGCGATGTTTATTCCTAGGGGCGGAAGGGAACAGTACGTGCAAGCACCAGCACACACACACATGCAATCATGTACAGGATCGTGATGCTTGCCTTGAAGTCATGATAATTATGAGGAACACCAACTAGCTAAATGAACTTTGGGATCAATGACCTTTCAAAACCGACTTCTTGCTTTAGATGCTTCCAGCAACCCCTCATGAATGTTGGTGAACATCAATTCAATCTTTATTTTCTGTTGGTGAAACCTATCGCAATTTGATCATATTTTTTCCACAATTTGAGTTGGATTTGACTTCACCACCAAGCTGAACCACCAATAGATGTTCAATGCCCCGTACTATAGTGGTTGTTGCTGGATCAGATCCGACAACACACCATGAATTCATAAACTTTGATGGACAATCTCGAATTTTCGATCTGTTAAATCATCTTCAATCCCATTTCTCATGGGTATACCTAGCCCACCACTTCATCGAAAAAATGCACTGCCATCTCCTTCCAGAATTCCCTGCCGCCAGCCCAAGCACCAGGCCTACCCTGGTGGAGTCCAGCCCTTCTATGGTCCCCCAGCGGCCACCGAAGCGTGTGAAGCTTCCACCAGTGGTCATGCCACATGTGAAAACGCAGGCGCCGGCCATGCTGCTGGTTTAAAACCATTGGAAACGGAAAGAAGTGGTGTTAGCCCCCAGAATAGATGGACAATGATGAAATCTATTGATCAGACGGGTGGTTTGTCTCACTACGAACTGATGGGCGGTTCCTGATGCTGCAATCGCGGTATGTGATCGATGATTTGTTTTTGCTCATCTTCATGGTTGGCTACCCCTGAGCCAGAGATAGCCTGGTCATGTATTTCAGTGTTGAATTGTCCCGTTTTCTGGGCACTACAGTTTAGGCGCATCCCATTGACTTCGATGAAATCATGGTGCTTGCATTACCAGGGTTCAACTCTTGTACTTCAACTCTTTATTCTTCTCCAGCTTCATGCGATCGTTTGAGCTATGGAGTGTGTCTAAAGTAATCTAGTTGCTAGCTACCATCTGCTTGACTTGTGGACCTGAGCCAAAAAATATCGCCAGACATTGGTAGATATGAATGGTGGGTGAACATCCCGATATAAATCGGTCTATTTTTTTGATGTTCACCTGGGCCGCGTCTTCAAACTTTGCCTCCGCATTTGCAGCCGAGCGCACATGGTGTCAAGCGGGGTATTGTCAAACATCGAAGCGCAAACAATAGATGAACTTGCGCATGAAAATACCTCTTCCAGCACCCGAGCCCAACAACAGATCCACCTTCACCACCGAAGTTTAAGCTTCTTAAAGCCATTAACACATTTAAAACCCCCTCAGCTCAGCAAATGACAGCACTGCTCCACAGCTTGCCCTGGTCGGACACGTGGCCTCCGGTGGCGTGCCATGCCGTCCGCTGATAGCCGCGAGGGCCGCGAAAGCCGCGAGGGCCGCGAGGGGCGTCGGCACAAGGATGCGCCCGAAGGGGAAGCGTCGAGCAGTGGCGCGCTCTCAGCAGATGCTGCACTCTGGTTGCAAACGGAGGGAAAGCAATGGCTAGGGGTGGAAGGTTTGGTTGATTTTGGCACTCTTTAGTTTTGACCATTCATTCTAGCCATTTCCTTTCAGAGCTTCGACATCATTGTTTCTTCTTTGTGCAAATCGAGGGGGTCCAGTAGCCACGGCCGGAACACCACTGACATCTTGTGATCATTTGCGCACGCGGTTGCTTTCTCAGCAGGGTTTTAACATGTCAAAAACTCACAGACACCTGGCATGACACCATAGGGTGCATTCCCGTCACCAGGGTTCTGCTCCCGTACCACCACTAAGCTTCCCCAGCCGTGACCAGGGAATGAGTAACTATGCCTTCTTCGTCAAGTACACGTACTCCAACGAGTGTGCGTTGCTTGCGTACAATTTCCACGAGTTGGTGTCCAAATTGCAAATCTTTGACATCTTCGCGTACAGGCATGACCATCGTCTTATCTCGGTGACGCTGGCCTACATCCTTTACAGATACCAGGTGGGCTGACAGTGGAGGGGCAGGTGTGTCCAGTTGACAACTAATATGGTCTTTTTCAAATGAATATAACACGGAGGAAGATAGACTTTCACTCAATCGACCATCGTACAAAGGTACTTTGGCCACTGGGCGGCTGCCTCCATGTTCAACCTCCATCTTCGCAGGTTCCAGCACTTGGACCGTAGCTGGAAGGATCATTCACCATACAGTATGCGGAAGGATCATGAAGGATCAAAACAGGGCTTGCTTCCTCATACTAGGGCCTGGGGACTTGCAGATAGTCATAACACCACTGTAGTCCCCAGAATGCTTCGATCGCCAGCTCCCACAGTTGAAGAAAAAGACTTCAAGACTTGCAGGACCACTCTTTTGTTGTTTACGACCAACCCCTTTTTCCCGAAATGAAATCCCCATATGCTGAGCCGCGGCAATGGGGCCATCCCCAGGTCCATCATTGCGACATGGCCCTAGACTTGGCCCTAACTTTGGTCTATTTGGAGGACTTGAGGAGTCAGGCGCCATGGGTATTGATGGGTCTGGAAAATCCCATGATGTTCCCAGATGGGAGAAGAAAAACACGAAAATATCCACGTAAATCCATGTAACTAGCAATGATATCCCCGTTGGAATTTCCTCTAGGAAATGGCGGGCCTGGGTGGCACCATTTTATAGAGAATGCAGTTTTTGAGGTATACAATATGGGTACAGGTTGCATTCTATAGAGGATCAAGGGGTTGGCATTGGGGTGCACCATGGCCCNTGCAGTTTTTGAGGTATACAATATGGGTACAGGTTGCATTCTATAGAGGATCAAGGGGTTGGCATTGGGGTGCACCATGGCCCTCCATTTTATAGAGGAGCCTGGATATGATTGTTGAACATTGTTGATCTCTCTGGAGCTGCGCTAAGAATTGGCAAATAGGCAATTAAAGACCCTAAAACCCTTATAGAATGGAATCTTGTATTTTTCAAGGGTTTACCAGAATTAGTATGAAATCACTATAGAATGGCACCCTCAGAATTTTGGAAACCAATGAATTTTCTATATAAATCTGGGCGCCATTTTATAGGCAGAAAAAAATGGAAAACTACGAAATAACGCGGTTTCATGGGTAAACCCTAGTACCTCCATTCTATAGAGGCGGTTGAAAGTGGATCATATTTGTGAGACCTTGGGGTTCNAAACCCTAGTACCTCCATTCTATAGAGGCGGTTGAAAGTGGATCATATTTGTGAGACCTTGGGGTTCCATTTTATAGAGATTTTTCAGGCCTGGGGCTCCATTCTATAGAGCTTTTTGGATCCAGGACCTCCATTCTATAGATGTGCCACTTACCAGGCGAACCCCGGTCCCCTATAAAATGGTGACCCCCAAGCTAGAGACTGAATTCACACGCGGATGCAATGATTACCAGCAACTTTTTGTTGCTGTAGGTGCCAATGCCAAGGTTTTGATGCCCATATTTTTCCGAAGCTTGGTGGTTGATTTGGTGAGAATCAGCCGTCCTGCAAAGCGCACAGATGTAAGGATTATAGAGACATCATTTGAGAAAAATGGAACCATTGATAGACATTGACTTGAACATACTTGAACAAAGATTGGAACATCACTTGATCCACCAAGAAATGATGGTTTCTGGGGAACATGCAATGCTTTCTCTGGCCGGAATTGATCTGATCCTGGATCATGAGAATCCGGAACAAGTGCCCGGGATTTGAATGAAATCCAGTTTTGATTGATCCCTCACTGTGGTTTCACTATCCCACCAATGAGCTTCCTCCACCAGGTGGAGGCTAAACCCGAATTGCGGGAGAGATGTCGTGATGCCTTCAATCTGATATGCTATATGGCCTTCCTGGCGCATGCCTTCAACTCGGATCGGCCTATTCGACTTGCAGATTGGTTTAAAGAGATTGGCTCCTTGGTCGCCTGTAAGAGGGGTCAGCCTTGCAGCCTGCCGTTCTTCGCTGGGAAAATGATGAGAAACCATGGGATTTTCGGATATTTTCGAGGTACAACGGGGTACCCTTTTTATCCCTTTTTCAGATAAATCATCACATTTCCGGCAAGGTTGGCGCTCCTTCAAAAACTGCCAGCAGCTGAATGCCTACGTTTTCTTCCTTTTCTCCCAAGTACGTGGCTTCAAATTGCGCGTCAGTGAGAGTCAAGTCAAGAGGTATATCCAGAAACTGTGCAGTGTTCCGAATCAAGCTCACAAGTGAGCACCCCAACTTTTTGTCATCGCGGTAGCTTAGACTATAAGGCGATGTCATCAAGTCGCATGACCCTTGTTGCAGTCCAGTTGCATAAGAAAAGGCCCACTTCAGTGCTGCCGTGGACGAGTTGTCGCATGATTCTCTACAGCAGATGCCATCTCAAACACGAGGGCTGGGGGAACCCCTTTCAATATAATGTTATATAAGTTATAATGAGATAATTGCTCAAGTAGATGGTTTGTACGAGGAATGTTGTATTCCATCAAGTACATCATGAGCCGCTTAGGCATCCACTTGCTAAATCGCTAATCCGAACCCCTTTTCTCCCGGAGCACTCTGATGATCCCAGAATGACCAGGTTTCCACCACGGGGTGAAGGGATGAATGACTTCTGAGCTTTCCAAAACTTATTCCCGGACAGATAGAACCCAACCACCAGCAAACTATATATAGTCTTGACAGGCGATGTCAACACATTTCATCTACTTAGCATGTTTACTTAGTTGCTACACGTATACCCAACATAATCCAACATAATATGGGTTTGTCTGAAATAGGGGACCCCATAGATTTAATATGATTCAATGATTTATCAATCCTTTTTACCGTAGCTGGGTTGGATTACCAGAGGGTATAGATCATAATATTCCCAAATTAGATCCCTATGATATCCACCACTGATACCATTCTTGTTGAGTAACTCAGGATATTTTTTTGAAAGCGAAGTCCCATTAGATCACCATTTTTCGAATTTTCACCATGATATCTAAAACTCATATCCCATGAATCCCATGTTTCAGCTCCCCATTTTTGGATGCTTCCCCCATGATAACCCTTGGTGCCTCTTAGTCGTCGCAGGCGCCTCCAGGAACGGTGTTTCTACGAGCCGTTGCGCTGGTGTCACGCGGCCAGTTGATTGTGTCATCCAAAGATATGGAGGTTTCCATAAATGGGGGTACCCAAAATGGATGGGTTTTTGATGGAAACTCCTATTAAAATGGATGATTTAGAGGTACCCCCATTTTAGGAAACCTCCATATAGATAATGATGGCTAATGTTGGTATTGATGATCATCAATCAGTAGGAATGACAGAGATAATGATAATGATATAATGTTGGTAAAACAATCATCAACCATCCCCAATGACTCACCATAAATAGGTGGTATAAATCATTCCCAAATGGGTGGTTTATTGTTATTTTACCCACATTAGTCAACCAATGACAACGATCATAGATAATCATCGTTGGTTCGTTGATATATTATCAATTATAATGACCTCACTGGTAGTTAGGATTCGGGAATCATCTTCCGGAAGACCTATCGATCTATCTAGCCATCGGGTATATCTAATCCATCTATATAATCCATCTGGTACACCTAGTCTATCTAATCTAATTTAATCTATCTAATTTAATCCATCTAATTTATCCAACTTAATTTAATCTATCTACATCTATCTAATCTAATCTAATCTAATCTAATCTAATCTAATCTAATTTAAGCAGATAAAATAAAATCAAATCACATGTAGTCAGTCTTATCCTATCCTTATCCTTAGCCTTACATCTATACTTATGTAATGTATTCTATCCCATCCCATCCCATCCCATGCTACCATATCTATATATAAATAAATATATATATATATATCTACATTAGTTCGGGGGTTATACTATCCAATATTAGTTGAAGAGTATCATAATCCATGAGTATAAACCTATTGTTTCCTAACCTTGATTGTAGCCTGGGTTGATTAACCACGAGAAACTCTTGAAATATCCGTGAAGAAGTGGGGAAATCCTATCAAACAACGAGTTTCGCCCGCGGCCATGAGATCAGCGCCACGGCTCTCAGGTTAGAGGAACTCTTTCGCCAGCTGCAACCCTCACTGGTGCGCCAGGTGGCGGTGGGCAGTGATGTTCGATCTCGTGACATATATGAATCACTGATAGTGTATGACAACACTCATCATAGAAATATATAAATAAATAAATAAACAAACAAATAAATAAATAAATATAAACATGCAAATAAATGTAAATACAAATATACAAATATCATCAAATATCAACATATAACTATATAAAAATATAAATATATATAGATCTACCAAAAAAAAATATATCTTTATGTAGATACATATGCATACATACACTATTATAATCTATTCTTGATATGTTTGTTTCATGACTGGGTTGATGATTCCATTTGAGGCGAATGACGATGTTGCCTTTTCGTTGAAACTACATCTCGACTTGCTACTCGCAAGCATCAACTGCGTAATCCTTGGTTCGACAGGAAGTTTATTTCATTTTCCAACCACATTTCAGCATAAATCAACCCTATTACATACATACATATGTATTACATATACATATGTATATATATATATATGTATATGCGTGTGTGTGTATACACATATTTTTACACATATGAACTGTACATATATATATATATAAACATAGGTGCACATCGCAGGGAAGGTCAGGTTAGCCCACCACCACCACTAGTAGCACCACCTTTTTGAGGTGCCAAGACTCATGGAACGCAACCGCTTCACGGAGATCGCCTTGCTCACCGAAGCCCTTGAGAGATACGTGGTGCCACTGTCAGGGCCCTGTGGGTTGGTGCGGTGGGTGGAGGGGAAACCACCAGATGGCCACTACGAAGTTGTGAGTGGAGCGGAGGCTGCACATTGATATAAGAGTTGGGACCAAATTCCCTTGCAAGCCCACTTTGTTCGGAATCAGGGCAGATTGATGGGGTGGTATCCCAATTTGTGCTGCTCGCCACCTGAATGAAACACCTCTGGACGATGGCTCCAGCGGTTTCTGAGGCCGCTGTTGCCAGCTGGTGCGGGCCCAAGAGACAGGATTTGGTGTTGTCTACCAAAATGCAGCTGGAAGCCCGCAAAGCGCGTTTGAGAGATAGTTTTCCTCTTGAACAACTTCGAAATCATTGATTTTTTAGGGTGCCAGTCTTACCCGGAGGATTTGCAGTTTTCTTGACCCAGTCCGAGACTCCAAGATAGCTAAAGTATGCTTTCAATGAAGGGACAGGATAGATGCTTGTGTTGCTTGGGTTGATGGTTTCACTGAGAAAATTCAAGACGACTGTGTCATGAGTTGGTAATTTTTTTTTCTTTGTTAAAGCTTTTGATTTCCAGAAATCCACATTGCCCAAACTCCATCATCGTGTCACAGAAAACTCTGAATACCGCGGAGTTGAAAACCCCAGTTGATTCATTAGTTTAGCAAATCACCCCCAATTTGGATGATTTGCTGTGAAGTGCTATGACGCTGAAGACCTCCAAACTTTAAAAAAAAAACAACGTGCAGGCGATGGGTCGGCTTCACAGATAGATCTACTGCAGGTGCTGTGGGGGAGTGGCAGCTGCTGTGGTACTCCATAGGGGTGCCAACAGAGTGAACTATTGGGGTGTTGACCATTGAAAACTTGGGTATTGATTGATATCAAAACTTGAGGTCTTAGGTAGTATTGACTATTGACATCTATTGATCATCAACAATGGGTTTGAAACCAGTGATGGATGTTGGGTATGCACTTCAATGAGGCGCCTTATATGGCCTTATCGTGAATCATTTGATGATTTTGATGGCCTTTTGTACGGAATGTTGCACAGCCAAGGCTCAGTGACTATTGGAAGCTGACCGCAACTATACCCACAGGATTCCGGCTCCCAAAGTAGACCATCAGCTCTTTGTGTGGTTTTTTTTGGGGGTTGATTGATTAGACACAATTTTGTTGAGTTGTCTCCCCATTCTGAGGGTGTCATCTCTATTATAATGATGTAATTAATCGCGTTCTTGCCACGTGTTGATATCGAACTATTTGCAACTCACTTCGCTCAACTTTTGCTGTTTTCTTGCCTGAAAGTTTTGAACATTGATATTTGCATAGAGATAGAAAGGCATATACAGATAGATAAACATCTCCCCATTTTCATAGTGCTTTGGGTGGTATACTCTCCCCAAATGAAAGCAACTCAGGGCATACCTACAGCTACAACCATCTACATCTATAAATCAGTCGGATCCCCATTTTTCATATTTTTCATCATTTTTGGTTGTGAAGTTTCATCAAACTTTCGCAACATCCCGAGAAAAAACATCGCCGTCACTGCAGGTGGTCCTTGAGAAATTGCCCAAGGGCCTTGGAGTGCCCAGTGGTCTGTTGAGAGGTCGCAAGCCGGTGCTCCCTAAAGCCACCGGGCTGAAAATCAATGGATTGATGGAGAACAAGATGCAGCCCACGAACCCGAATGCTCACACGTATGATAATAGTACAGAAAGTTGAAACATCAGACATGAGGACATTACAGATGTAAAGTGCAGAGTGTGAAGTGTAGAAAATATATTGTCGGGTGCAAAGTGTAAAGTGTGGACTGAGACATAGATGGATTTTCTCCAAATGCTGCGCCTGCCACGCAAAATGAAACTGTCAGAATGTCCCACGCCTGCAACACGATTTGCACGTTTTCACCACTTGACGCACCCCTGGTTCAGCTCAGCGATTCGAGAAAGACACGCAACACGACACCTCTAAAGTACTGCAACTGCCACGAAGAATAAAGATGGACACCTCCAAAGTGCCGCGCCTGCCACGAAAAATGAAACTCAACTCTTGAAAACGATGCAAAGGTATTGCACCTGCCAAGCAAAACCACTGTCGACAGTCTTTCCAGACACGTACGAATCTCACGACATGCCACGCCTGCCACACGAAACGACAGTACAACCTCTTTGGAACCCCCCAAAAATGAAAGCTTTTGGAGCTTTCCCCATTGGCACGGCGACGCCACAAGAAAGCCAGAGAATCCGAACAAGACATGCTGGAAGCTGAAAACGAGCGTTTCGTACTAGGCTTCCGTCAATTTTCATCACATCTCACATGATGTTGGAATGTCACGAAGTGCCACGCCTGCCACGCAAAACGATGTTACCACCTCTTTTGAAAGCTCCAAAACGATCCAAAACGATCATTTCGTGCCAGGCTTCCGTCGATTTTTCATCACCTGTCAGAAAATGCCACGCCGGCCACGGAATTTGCACGTTTTCACTCCTGGACACAGCCCCAACGATGCGATTCGCAAAAAACA
Source organism: Symbiodinium sp. clade C Y103 (assembly GCA_003297045.1). Classification (NCBI taxonomy): domain Eukaryota; class Dinophyceae; order Suessiales; family Symbiodiniaceae; genus Cladocopium; species Cladocopium sp. clade C. The sequence continues at coordinate 54,537 of BGPT01000153.1, read as the reverse complement.
CGCAACTCGACACGTTTGAAGTGGTGCGCCTGCCACGCAAAATGACGATGGAGGTCTCCAAAGTGCTGCGCCAGCCACAAAAAATGAAGCTTGCAAAAGTATTGCGCCTGCCACACAAATCGACATTCGACACGTTATGGGACACGTTGGAATGTCACGAAGTCCCACGCCTGCCACACGAAACGAGTTTTCGACGCGTCTGAAGCCTCCAAGAATGACCACCTTCGCAGCTTCCCCCATAGGCACGGCCATAGGGCCCTCACGTGGCCACTTGCGGACGGTTGCGAACGGCGGCGGACGGTTGCAAACGGTTGCACAACGTCTGGCGAACACACCCTCAACTCCCAAACCCCCAGAGTGAAACGGGAACCCTTGCTACGCATTCATTCCGGAAACTCTTCAGCAAACCAAGATAATGTTGGTAAAACAATAATAAACCACCCATTTTGGAATGGTTTATACCACCTATTTATGGTGATTTGGGGGATGGTTTATTATTGTTTTACCCACAAGCATTTACACATAACATTTTTTCTGAGGCAGAAACGAGTACACAGTATCCGCACAGAGCTGAGTGGATTGCTCTACGCGCACATGATTTGTATGATATCTATATTCCCTGTACTTCCAGTACCATCCACTATCTAGCTTTTCCAGATCTCGACCTAGGCTTGTAAGGCCGACGTAGGTTTGCATGGAACTACACATTATATGCTTGTGCACATGCTAACATTCAATTGAGCCTGTGTTCGATATCCATATCATTTCATATAGCTTATACAGATATACATGTACAGTAAATATATACCATTATTTACCTATATACATATAGATAATTATAGATACATATACATATAGATTGTGTAGAAACATCGATCTGTATGCCTGTAGATCCAATGCTTCTCGTGACCAAGCTGAGGACGCGGAAGAAGCTGTCAAAGACTTCTTACGGAGATTGTGCGCTGGTGGCAGCGGGTTCTCCAGGAGATAGATGAGCCATGAGCAAAATAGCCTGGTTGATTGGTTAGTTTGTTGGGACTCATAGTAATTTGTTATAATATCATCACCCAACTTCTTTTCAATGAGATTTGTCGGGGACACTATAGTACTCCGTACTATAGTATAAGTACTTAGTACTAAAGTATAATGATATTCTGACATACTACCTAATTTATTGGGGATCATGATAACCCATAGTGGGGAAACCTATCAACCAACTAGAAAACTGAGATGGGATCGGGGCATTTTTAGTGGCTGAGATGAAGTTCACTAATCCCAAGGTGCGGGAAAAAAAAATAACACCCCTTAGATATGTGTAAATCCATTGTTCAATCGTGTTTTCTCAGGGGTGTTTAAAATTAGGCGGATCGGATTACATCTACCTAAGAACATTGGGGCTGCTGCTCGCCCTTGGGTGGGCTATGAGCAACCTTATTCTTGGGATACCACCTTGATTGGGATATATTATATATATATAAATATAGTAAAACGTGGAATTTTCAAACATACTCCCACTGTAGGGAACCTATCTTTCCAAGATAACATCATACACGCACACACACACATACATATATAAATTACCCTGTGCTTATTTAACATAGCCATGGAAAATGGCCCATTGATAGATGATTTATGGTGATTTGCCTATGAAAGATGATGGTTTTCCATAGCTATGCTCAATAACCAAAGGGTACACATACACACTATGTGAATAGAAAAACATGTCGCCTGTCTAGCGCAAAGCATCGCAGGTATGCGCTGATCAATAGTGCCCAGAACCAGGAGCGGCAGCAGCTCCATGGCGAGCCCAAAAGGGAAATCCCAAAGGATGTTTTTTTCCATGGGAACATCATGAGAAAATATGGGGAATCCCATATAAATGGAGCTTGATGGCTGGGAAAAATCTTGGACATCACTCAAATCATGAATTTTCCATGGAGATTTGATGGAACCAGAGGGTAACCAGCTGATGGGGAGTTGACCGTGAAGTTTCTTTTTTTTGGGAATTCCACCGATGAAAACTGGAGGCCGATGGGGTGTACCTACATTTCTGGCAATTCTCATGGAGAAAATGATGATGATCAACCATGAGATTCGGGTACCTATTTTCAGAGAAACCCGAATCTCATATGGAACTTCAAAGTGAACATGTCATGTCTAAAAGGCAGCTTGCATGGACCTCAGTTTCTGAAGTTCCAGGTCGGTTTTCGAGGATGTATCAATGCATGTGGGATCATTTGGGTCATTGTAAAGGCCACTTGGCAAGTCACTTGGGGTCTTGGCAAATTTGCCTGCCTCACGTGGAGCATTTGGGTTGACATTGAGGGAGGTCACACATGATTTCCTTTGGGTGTTCATTGTTCTGTTGGCTCAAGCTTGGCTCGGCAGCCAGGGGGTCTATTGAAGACTTCAATATGTTCCTTCGCAATCGCGCCAAGGGCAGGAAAGAGCTTGAGAGTAGCATGAGCAATTATGAATGAAACATAAATTCGACAATTCGTGCCCATACCCACAGTGCCAGACCTTTGTACCAAAACATGCTGAATTTCCCACAGCCGGAAAAATTGGAAACTCAACTGACTGGAAACTCCAACGAATCACGGGCGGAGATGTGGACCTAAGCCGTTGCCGTTGCGGAGACATGGACCCGGAAGCTGTCAAAAGGCCTCTTGGATAACCAGATCGGTGCTTGGGAAATGGTTCAGTAAGCCCAGTATGATCCAGTATTTGCACAACAAGTGAAGGATTGTCAGATGGTTTCAATCAAAGGATTGTCAGATGGTTTCAATTCACACTCCAAATGAAGTCCATGTGAGCGAAAAAACAGTTGGTTAACTCTTTAGAGAAATTACTAGACCCCCACTGTTCTCGCCCAAATTCCGCCCTCGAAAAAAGATGGCTAGCAGTTCCCAATATGCTTCAATCAAATCCAATATTTTTGCAGTCATCGAATCCTTCTCCATGTTTTGGTGATCTCCCGATATTTGTAGCTAATTTGGTTTCTTTTCGTTCAACTTGCATTAGCTTAAAACTCACAGCTTTGGTTTGATGTTTATATAAACTATTTGTTTGGCATTTTATATGTAAACTATGTTTGGCATTTTTATTGGTTGTTTACCCTCTCATTTTGGGCTTAACCTTCACATTCTTGCCGCTTAAACTCATAATTGTTGTTTCTTTTTGGTGCTTAATTCCCACGTTGAAGTCATATTTCTGTTGGTAAACCTCCGATATTTCTGGTGGTAAAAAAACGGTGCAAGACCCATGTGTTTTGGTGGCGAAATCGTGTACAGTTCATGGTCAAAGCCATAATTTTACTGGTCAAAACCTCCCTAAGTCACCAGCTTTGTCGGACTCCTCCCAGGTTGATCTCCGATTTGGAGGAGATTTGTCGGGAGCATCAAGAGAAGCTCCAGAAGCGGATAGCACAGGAAGGCGCGAGAAACGAAGCGGAACTGGGTTGTCATCACCCTGGTTAGGACGTTCAACTAGAAATGGGTGGTGGTACCACCATGAAGTAAACATGGATTTTTTCACCATTTTGGATTCTTTTTGAACAAACCAAATGGAGGAACATTGAGCAATCAGTTCTTTTTTTTGCCTATGGATGTGGATCCTTTCGGATTTCCTCCTTGAGACATGGGGTCCTACTAACCTTCACTACTCACTACTCTTCCAGCCTGGGTGAACACCCAAAATAGATCCATAGGTGGATCATAGTTCGACGGTTCTATCTTACATCTTGGATGTGGTAGATACACTCGAGGGACATAGACTTGGGTTTGTCTGAGAATTTGGTGTATCTCTCATGATACGATCAAACCGCGGAGGATATCATTGGTCCCCAAAACATCAGACACCCTGGTGTAAACTCACATCGATGTGGAAAACCCATGATTTCCGGAAAGTGATCTACAAACGGTGGGTTTTCCACATCGAAGTGAAGCGGAGAGGCTATCTCCGCAGCAGCTGCTTCAGGTGAGCGGGAGCCCAGCAGCCCCAGCAGCTTGTTCGTGCTCCCTTCAGGTTCTCCGCAGCCTCCGCGGATTTTGCCCAAGCTGGCGCCGTTGAGGCCCCATGACTGGGCCAAAGTCTTAGGCGCCAGTGGGCAAGGGGCCATGGGACCACAATGGGAATTTATGGGGATAGAAAGGGGGTATAACCAACAATAGTGGGATATAAATGTGTTTTTTTGTTTTTAATATGTATGGTTTTAACCGTTGCATAGTCCATGATGAGCATCTCCCCTTCCATTTCCTCACTTCAGGGATCATGTCATTGACGCACAAGCAGAATGGAACCGACATGAAACAACCGAGCGAGAAAATGAACCAGCCCGGGAAGAAAAGAATCCCCAGCCAGTGGTATTTTCTGAGGCGTATGGATCCAAGTTGCGTCAAAGGGGTTGCTATTTGGATATATTTGGTGGCGACCCTTGCGGAAGTTGTGTGAAGCTGGGGATAGCTGGGGGGCATGCCCCACATTTTGGCAATTCTCTCCGGGAAACCCATTTTCCTTACAATTTTTGCGGTGCCCAATTTAAGGAAACCCATTTACAGTAACAAAATGAGACAATGGTTTGGTTTGTCTGAAAAAAGGGCACCCCTAGATCCACACGTTTCCACGTGTGCAGGTGAAATCAAAGGCAATGAGGACAAAGCACCTTGGCGATTTCAATCAAGGGATAATGTGCGTAAAACAACAATAAACCACCCACATGGATTGATGGTTTCTACCACCTATAAAAATTGCGACATTGGGGATGGTTTATTATTGTTTTACCAACATGATGTAGAGGAAGTGGGAGTTTGAGCCACTTTTTGGCCCAGAATTGCAACCACTTCAAACTATCCGCAAAACTGATTCAAAATTGTTGACAACAAACAACATGACTCAATAATTGGTTGTTGATAAACAAACTGACACAAACACTTGAATTGCTTTCTTCGAGTGATCCCCTCCGTCGTGCAATAATTCTGACATTTTATCTCACATATTTTCTGACATACCATCTGGCATTCTATCTTATCTGACAGTTTATCTGGCATAGTGTTCGGGTCCTGCGGGCCCAGAGTGTGCGAGCTCGCCAATCTAGAGTCCCTCACCTGGTGGTGAAAAAGATAATCCAGTTACCCATATGCATCCCAACTTGTGACTCAAGTTTTTTCATATTCATCCATATCAATCAATCCCAACTTAAATCATTGGATTTGTAGGGAACATCTATCTACAGGAAACTTTGTGGTTTCTACGCTCAAATCTAGGGCTTTCGTAAATTTTCCCTGTTTTTCTTACCCTTTTTCCTTGGATGGCTCCGCCACCGGAGGCTCCGGCTCCGGCGTCGCCCGCCTCAGAGGCGCGCTCCCCAGCGGCCCGCTGGCTGCGACAGGGCGACGCGGCACCAACGGCCCCAACGGCCCCAACGGCCCCAACGGCCCCAACAGCCCCAACGGGTCCAACGGGTCCCGAGACGGGCGAGGTGAAGTTGCTGGTGCTGCCCCATGTGGCTCGGTTGGGGTCCAAAGATTCTGGGAGACAGTGGGAAGGTGGGGAAAAATTGGCATGATGAATGGAATAATTGGGATGATGAATGGGATGTTGAATAGAATATTTCATGAAATATTGAAGATTAATGGGATGATTCAGGGTATTTTATTGGAGATTGATGGAATGATAATGGAAAAGTTGGGATGATTCATGGGATGATGAATGGAGCTCATGAATGAGAAAAAGGAAAGAGTTGAATTCATGAAATATGAATGGATTATTTTCATGCAATTTGATAGAATATTAGTCAACACCTTCCAGTGTCATCAAGCATGGCTAGCCAAGAATTTCCCGAACTAAATGATTTATCGGTGACCCCATTCGGATGCACACAGTTTGTAATTGGTAATTTGTGGCATATGAAACCATCCAAGCTTGGAGCCATGCACATCCAACGAGAGGATTTTCTGAGGTGAAGACTTCAAAGAATGAGACGGATGGACGTGAATGGATGAGCAATGGGCATATTACTGTGTGCAAACAGCTCATCACACCAAGGTTCCTGCCGACATGCTCGAGCCGGAGGGGTTGCCAAAGGCTACTACAGCACCTGCAGCTACAGCCTCTGCCCCGGCTGATGCGCCTGTGGCAGCGAAGGAAGCGCCAGCAGTCGACTCGCCAGCGGACGCGCCAGCCGATGAGCCAACATCGGATGGAGAGGGGGACTCAGGACCCGTTGAGCCTGCGGAAGTAGAGGATGTAGAGGGTTGGTTGCACGGTTGATCAGGGTTGCATCAGAAGCACTGGGAGGAGGCCATATGGACCGGTTGTAAGTGACTACTGTAGATGGGATGGATTTGAATGGCTGACCAGTGACAACCACCAATCTATGCTGCAGTGAACATGGAGGAACTGCGCGGCCCTTGGCCCGTAGGCGAATTCAAAAGAGCGCCTCTCTAAGTGACTCGGCCGATCCAAGGATTGGAGATGAGAGAAGCTGAGGTGAGATGAGATACAGATAAACAGTAGATGGGATTTAACCACCCCAGAAAGGCATCTAATGATGAGCAACAGTTGGAATATAAGTTCGGATTCAACCATCACGATTGGAGGCCAACCACTCTAAATGTGGAGATTAATGAGCCGAAGTTGGAACATTGACCAACCAGATTTAAAAAGGGATCGACATATTGGAAATAGGGAGGTTCACAAACCAACTCGGAGAATCGATAGGCTGGTTTACCAATCAAAATGCGGCTAAGCTTGGCTGTGGTTCATGGGTCAGTGTTTGGCTGGAAACTGTAACACTAAACCTCTCGTGCGTACAACCCGATCACAAGCCGGTTTCCGACCCACCATGGTTCCCCAACCGCCTACAATGATCTTCCCCTACATAATCTACTTGTGCATGTTCTGTACTCACAACTATACCGGACTATAGCCATAACTCAGGGCACCATACCTGGAGTCATGGGATGATCCCGTTCCCAGCTCAGATTTTTTTTTGATTTTTTTGGTTGGAGATTTCTTAGCAATGGACATAGAATATATAGAGAGATAGTGAACTAGGGTTGAATTTCAAGGCGAGTACTGTGGGGCAACCAGACAATAAACAACTACCATTGGGGATGGTTGGAATCCCACCCATTTACATATGTTGATGACTTGTGGATGGTTTATGACATTGGCTTTACCACATGATCTAATACTAAGGGAATGGGATTACCCCCCAATCAACTTGACCCTACAGCAGCGTCAGATGCAGCCGCCATGCATGCCCTGGCCATGAAGAACGTCCAAATTGCCGAGGAGGCTCCGGTGCAGGTGCAGGCGCGGCACAGGTGGAAGGCTGGCAGGGGAAAATCCCCAAAATGTATATATATATATACATATCTCTGACATTTTTAGAACACCAATTCCTGGGTTGAGTTTGATTGGTGAACAGCTTAATCTTGAGCTATGCACCGGGGAATGGAGATCGTGTATGAACATATTTTTGCCGCAGGAAATGCACGGGGTTATAGGACACCCCCGATGGCCACAGCCTTCCACTACTGTTTGACTTTCCCAGCTGTGGGAATTGTATGGAATTGTCCTATCATTCGAAATTCAAGACCATTGAAAGTCCACATTGTTTTCCATCCATTTTTTCTCAGAAAAATCTCAAAACGAACCAACAAACAACACCACGCGACAAATAACAAAGAAAACACTAAGGACTGACAGTTCAATTCCATAGAATCACCATTAAATCACCATTCAACCCATAATCTTCCAATTTCTGGCCAGGCAGCGCCTGTGCCGAGTCCTGTTGTCCTCACTCCCCGGCCGCTCCAGCGCCAATCCATGGCTTCCAACTTTTCAGGCACATTTGTGCAGCAAAACTTGGGGAAACCACCACCCCAAACTTGGAGTTCAAGCACCTAGAGCGGGATATTTTAGCCATCGAAAATGTGGAACATACGTATTTATATACACATATTATTATTATTATTATTATTATTATTATTATATTTATATATATATACTGTAAATGTATAGATACAGATATAGTAGAATTAATTGTGCTATCAAACCGCCGAAATGATAGAAATGCGGATGTAGTCACCAATTTTGTAGGATTTGAGCACCAAGGATGGATGCAGCCACCAAAAAACGTCTGTTTTTCCAGCCCATAAATCAACAGTGTGACCAACCCAAAAATGAGGATGGGTCAAAATGTAAGACTCAGGGCAGCACAATTTGAATGCTTAGCAGTAAACCATCCAGCGTTTAGGGTATTCAATTTCAGCACTTCTTGTCCTTGCCGATTTAAGACATGAATCCCACTCAAGAAATCCCATCCCAAAAAGATTGAAGACCCAGGAGAAACCATTGTTTAGTAGGGGATTTACAGTGATTGACCGCTATTGAGGACCATAGAATGGGATGGGAGTGTCCGAGAGTGTTTTTTTTCTATTTTCAGGGGGGATGGGATTGTATCATCATGATCTCTATCCCAACTTGATGGGATGCCCAAAAAAATGAGCTGAAGATCCCGAAGGCTGATGGAGACTTCACTTCAGCCTTGAACATGGATGAACATGCTCGATCAAACATACCGTCCACCATGATAAGAACAGCATCCCATTGAAGTCAACAGCAGTGATACGGTAGTCAGCTAACCTCAGCGTGCTTCGTCAGATGCTGGGCATCGATCATCCGTGATTACAGAGCCGGACACCTTCATGAGTGAGCAGGACCTCAAAGAAGTTCCCTGGTCTACAGCTGATTTCTACCCCAGTGGGAGTTAGATTGATGGGACACATATGGTTGTTTAATATTGTATAATGTTATATACATATCTACAAGCACCCTACTGACTGGGATGAACATCCAAGTAGTAGTTGTCAACATCAGATGATGCTAACGTCATTTCTGCGCACTTCTATCTGTAGATGGCTAACAAAAATGCGTACACACACATATATACACACATATTAATACACACATATATATATATATATGTATATATATATATATTAAATTATATGTACATATTTCTTGTGACATTAGCATATATAGATATGTATATGCTAATATCACTGTGCCTATATCTAGGATGAGTTACGGCTTTTCCCACTGTCACTGATCACCACGGGAAACGCGTCAGGACACAGGGCAGAAGCGGCGGCCCGTGTTGGAAGTGAAATCGCTGGGCCTTTTGCCACCCAGCCCCTCAACTTTCCAGTAGTCGGGGAGGATACTGAGGATGGTGCAATCATGAGAAACCCTACGGGGGAAGCCTAAAACAACATGAGACATGGATACACATGGGTTTTCATATCATTTCCTATCCACGTTAACTTCGTGAGGGGTAACTGACTTTGCCATTTTGATCCATGTTCTTGTAAGAGTGCATCATGAGGCTTAAAAAGGCTGTGTTTAATGTTATTGGGCCATTGGGGTTGGCACATTCGCTGATTGGTAGTTTGGGCGGTTTGGCAGATGCCAAAGTTGGTTTGTGTGGGCTGAGCATGGTGGGCTCGGCGAAGTTGGCACTTGCTCGGCTCGGCCAGCCAATTCTTGTGGACGTGCCAGAAGCCTTGGCAGATCCCTGCTGTGCACACAATGGGACACATGTTCTACAGGGCATCTGGAAATCCGAAATCCACACTGAATTCCCGCCGCACTTCTTTTGATTAGGATCCAAACTTCTGTTGCTTCCATATTTTCCCAATTTCCAGTACTTCGCCTCTGGTAATTTGCGCAAAAAAGCTATGTCAAATCACCATTTTAAAGGAAGGGCAATTTACTCGTAGGTCGAAGATAGCTCGTTTGGAAGACGATCTACTGGGCCATCCCCGCTACATGACCAGGGCCCCACCTCGGCTGCTCCCTTGCTCCCTCAGGCCTCATCGCGCAGGCGGAAGACTTCGGGTCCCCAAAGCGCGTGCGGAAGTCGCAGCTCTTGGCCGAAGAGTGTCTTGGTCAGGGCCTGGAAGGTGGAGGCCCTGTACCCGAGTAGCCTCTGGTGATTGAAGAATGACTATGCCACTATGCGATGGCCCACTTAGATCCATTTCGTTGAGATGATTTAGCTATGAAAAATGCTGATTTGTTCATAGCTATGGCACAAATGACCAGAGGGTACGCCACATAAGTTGGTGTATAAATAGCTCAAGTAGGACATGTCTTTAGAATCTGAGCTTAAGGGCGGTTATAAAGCAACTTACAAACTTACCATCCCTCAACTAACATAAACCCTGCCACAAGTCGGGGTTGGAAGATTAATGTCCACAAGAATTGGATATTTTCGAGATTTATGTTGTTTTTTTCCTCTCCGATCAGCAACACAAATCCCATGTAGATCCATGTAGATTTTCTGTCTTCGAATGATTTCTCTCGCACGTATCACCGTTGAATGTACCAGACCCAGACATTATTTGTATAGGACAGCTTTTACAAAGAACCTCTTGCGACGGGAGCCCCCAAAGAATGGCTGTCGTGGTTAGGACTGGGGGAACCGTATTTATTGGAACCTTTGCCTGTGGAGTCTTGTGGTCAATTTTTCTACTCAGCCAAAAGAGGAGAATAAAGTGACAGAAGTCCTTTCCCCACCCCATTCAAGAGTGATTTGAGGTTGTAACTTTTCATGTGCCCGAATTTGACTTCGATGGGAGACATTTGATTTACCCCTAGTCTAATGTACCCCCTCAACAAAACCCTAGTGTTCGAGGATTTCGTGATTTTGGGTCGAGATGGAGGTCAGGGATCAATGATCCCTGACGTTACCCTGGGCGCTGGGTTACAGCAATGGGATGCTATGGGTTTGCCTATTCTTTCTTCCTTGGAATATTGGGCAATTTTTTGTGCCCATTGGTTTGAGATAATTCTCCCATATTTCGGGGCATTGTAAATCACACATATGAATAAATGAATTATATACACTATGTATTTTTATACTGCATGTATATATGTATATATATATATATATGTATATATATACTTATATTTACATAGCTACTACAAAATCTACATTTGTCTATTTATATAACTATGACTATACTATATTTCCATGTTTTTTGTTGCTATATATTTTACGACTATTTGTTTTGGGGCATCCACTGGGTACCGAGGAGTCGAAAGAGGGTGGCCCAAAACCAAACCTTGCCGCAGAATGTCATCTCTTCTGGATGGTGATCCCGGCAGCATTGGTGCTGCTGGGCTGGTGGCTTTGGGATATACCCTCTGGTTATTTAACGTGGCCATGGAAAATTGCTGATTTGGGATGATTTTCCCAGCTAGAAAGCTCCATTTATAGGGGATTTTCCAGGGCTATGTCAAATAGCCAGTGGGTATAACTTATAGAACTCATAGAGCTTCTACAACTCAAAAATAGGGATATAATATAACTGTCCCCAGTGATCCAGTTCATTTGAGACAAGCCCATTGTATATATGGTCCAAAATATGTCTGAATCCTCTACTAAACCATGGTTTGTGGGATGTTTAACATTAAGGAGAAGGCCTTATAGAAAGGGGTGAAGTTACCTTTCAGATTTTTTTGGTGTTTCCATTGCCATGGCGAAACCCCCCCAATAAGTTTGGACATGGGGCTTATAGATATCGCCAAACATAGCAACGCTGAATTAAAGTAGAAGTCCATCCCCAAGCATAACAAATGGATGCGCGTTTTATATTCAAAGACCATCATGATGACATCGAATAAGTTGGCATGATGAGCAGCAAGACCCTTTTTCACATATTTTGTTTGCTTTCCTTCTTCATTTGTTGAGCCACGCAGATAGTGGTGATTTGGAATCTCAGAGATGGCCCATGGTCACAGTGTGTCCTAATCCCTTTGATTTGCCTGAATCCTTGGATTTTGATGGTTTGTCTGGGGCTAACCAGGAGTTGATCTAGTCTACAACCTCCGGATCGTATACGATACCTCCACAATACCTCCATGGTTTATCTCTTGTTTCAAGACTAGATTTTTGGGGAGAACGATAGATTAAATTAGATTAGACTAAATTTGATTAGATTTGATTAGGTTAGAGTAGATGACATGAGATAGATAAATCACAGTAGATATAATTAAATATATATAGATAGATAGGTAGATAGATAGATAGATAGATAGCTGAAATACAGTATGATGAAATCCATCAGGCCACCTTCGGCACCGCTTTCATCCAGGTACGAGAGCCTAAGCGGAGGCTTGATTTTGTTGAACTGCGGCTTTGTGGCATGGCAAACGCAAAGCAAAGCCTTGGAACCTCGCCAAAAACGATGACTGGTACGGAAAGGGAAGGCTTCAGGGCTGGAAAAGTTGAGCAGCTAGTCAATAATTCCCGTACCAATCTCAATAAAGGTCAAACATGGTTCATAATGGTTAGTAGCAATGGTTGATAATGTGAGTAATGGTCCATATTTAGTGTGATAAGCCCAAGAAAAAAACCCTACCATTTGGGGATGGTTGATGCCATCCATTTATGGTGATTTTTGGGGAAGGGTTTATGATCGGATTTACCACATTAATGCCTCCCAAGGAATAGGAACATCATTGATGGCAACCTCCAAAAAGACGCCAACAAAGTTGCAAAGCTGGAGATGATGGCAAAAACATCGTCGAACTACCATTCTGGACATACTTTTCAGCATCTTTTGGGGGGTTGCCATACATCGATCCGACATTTGGATTCTTCGTGGATCATTGATCCATTGACGGGTGATCTTGCCAAACCTTGCATTTAATTTTCCTACCATAGATTCCTGTTCCGTTTTCATAGATTTTCCTCTTGAAAATTCAGATACCCTATGGCCAGGGTCAGACGAGAATTTTCCAGTGCCTGGAGTATTCTCATTGCGAACTTCAACAGGTAAAGTTTATCCAAGTCAAGACACAGCAAAAACACAGAGTAAATACATGTAAATCACCCCAAATTGGCTTGACTGGCCATGAAGAGAGAGGTAGTGAGACAACCATCTATTGTATCCAGATTTGTATCTATACCCATACATACACACACACACAAAGAAATATATATATATATACATATATATATATACTATATATATATATGTATACAGTTCAAGGAAACAAATTGTGCCTTGGTAACAATTTTTCCCATCTTTTGACCTGGCCGACCTGGCGCCCCCAGGAAGACGAACATCACGTGGAGAATTCCCTAGAGTTGCATCTTGGACAAGACAAGTGGAACGCTGCAGGGAAAAACTCCACCTACCCCTCCCCCTAAACTAGCTTTGGTCCGCCTCCGTTTGCTCTCAAGTGGGAAACCTCAAAAAATGGACAGATGGAGGTTTTGATTGGAAAATCATGAGAAAACATGGGAACCTCCCATCACAGATGGAGGTTTTAATGGTAAAATCATGGGAACATGGGAAATCCCCATCAAGAATGGAGGTTTCAACGGGAAAATCAACTGTATATATATTATATAACTGATAAATGGATGATTTTCCATTGCCAAAAGATGAAATAGATTACAAACGCGCAAAAAGATAGAAAAAACATCATCCAAAATAGTCATGATTTTTGAAGAAACTACTTAAACAATATATTTTTCAGAGGGTTAGTGTAAGCTATCATGACATATCAAGTCAATATTATTTTTGGAAGATGTTTCTATGATTTGTAAAAGAGCCTATGATTTGCGATGGAACACGGAACATACGAACGGATTTGCCACGACCACAAGTGATACAGTATTTCAGCTCCAAAGTGTTTGCATGTTAGCTGGGCGTCCAGGAGTATAAAGGAGCCTGTGTTGTTCAACGTCATCCAGGGATGCTTCGCGATTGTCTTCGCAATCGCAGCTCGGCCAAGTGTTCCAGAAACATGTCCATTCCGACTACGACTGATGACTCAACCGGTTTTGGAACCTGAACCCAGGATTTGGGCTTCCGAATATGGGCGGACAAAATGTACTTCCTGAGCTGCCGCAACAAGGAAATCATGTGGAATCTGCAACTTGGCTTTGGTACAAGTACCAAGCTGATACCGCCATCTTTCAAACTGGGTTTCTTGGGGCCATTACAGTATCCTATCTTGGCCTAGAGTCGAGTAGTCCCTGGATGGAAACATTGGAAAACGGTTCCCACTGTCAAATGGTAGCCTCTGAACCTCGTTTTTTTCTGATTCCCTGACTAGGTACAAATTCATTAGCAATTTCTTTTTTTTCCTGATTCATTTCTTTTCTTTCCATGCCATTTCTGCTTTGTTCTCATCGTTTGTTCGACTGGTTGCCCCATTTTGTTCTGTAAGATCTCCCCGAGGTGGCTTTTTGAGGTCTGCCATCCCCCTGCTTCACATCTTGAAAAAGCATGCATTCCCTCGAAAGATGATGGTTCTAAAGGGGGGAATCATCCCAAAATTAGCTTGATTCAGGCTTGCGACTTAGAGTAATTTGCCACCAAACACATGTTCTTTTCCCGCAAATTGCTTGGTTGCGTAACAGAGGGGCACCCTCATTTGTCCCAAAAAAGTTGGTATGTGATGGCAAGAGTTACCTGAGGTACCATGAGGTAGCTGTTTCATCCTGGTACACGCCCTCGCCTAATTCTGAGAACATCCTTGGTTGGATTCGCCAGTATGAAAGAGAATCTTAGAATCACCACAGCCTCATTATGTGAAAAAAGCAAACAAACTTTCTTGGATCCCCCTATGATCCCCTCAATTCACTTGAAGACATTCATGGCTTCCTCTGCTGAGGTTAGACTCCTTAGTGGTGGCCTTTGATTTGGCACCTGGACGGAGAGGATGTGATCACCATGAGGGAATGGGTCAAAATTATGAACCCCACCATGGATGGTAAACATCAATCTCTGTGTGTATGTGTGTTTGTTAATATCTCTCCTGGTTCTTAGCTGTGTACGGGTGGGTTGGCAAATGTGCCACCGTGTTTCAAACATAACCGTCACATGGCTGGTGGTCCTTTGACATGTTTTTTTTTTGGGCACTAACCACTAACGAGGCAGTTGAAAATCCACCATTGAAAGTTAATGATCCTTTGCTGGTTGAACACGGGAATTTCGAGCCAGCCATATGAAAGGACCCAGGGGAATTCCTGCAACGCACCCCGTGTTTAGTGGCCAAACCGCCGGCTATAGCCGCAGGAACAACGTTTTGTTTTGTTGGTGAAATACCCTGGGGTAAACTAACATAGATGTGGAAAAGCCGCCATTTCTGGATCATTTTCCTAGAAAAACAATGGGTTTTCCAAGTGTATGTCAGTTTACCCCAGGGTAACTATATAGTTGAAATGACCAGATCACATCTAACAAACTCGGCCCAGTTCAGCCTCTTCCTGGAAGTTTGGGTCCAGT
>BGPT01000153.1:11720-34220 GCA_003297045.1 Symbiodinium sp. clade C Y103 | reverse complement strand
GAGGGTTTCCCCATTGGCTCAGGAAGACTTTTGGTACTTTGGACCGTTCCCTCGTGGAGCTGTACCTGGCCATGACCGGTGGCACGGATTGGGTGGTCCAATATGAGGCGCTTTTGGGGTCCGGATGTGGATTGCGTGGCTGATGTTGAAGCTTTAAACGGTTGGACCAATGTGACAAAGGAATACAAAGGACACCTTCCGGTAACAGGGCGACGGAAAATTCGTTATACATTTTAAATGGAGGTATATATTGATAGGAACATGATGTATAAAATATAAATATATAGATATATATTTATAAGTAGGGGATTTTCCATTGCCACCTTTGATGGAGGGTACTGTGGACAGCCTGCTGGCCCTTGCCCCAGGCAGTGTTTGCCTTGCCAGTGATCTACCACGGCATGTTTCTGATTTACATCACTTTCAGTCTCTGGGCACTGAAGTTTTCTTACTGGTGCGAAACGTAGGGAAGGGGGGTTGCTGGGATGATGAAATTAATGGTTATTATAGGTCATGAAACCCCCATTCCCTACGTTTAGCACCAGTAAGAGAAGTTTTTCAAAAGTTGAGCACATCGAAGATCATCCGAACGCCGTTTTTGTGAGCGTTGATGTCAACTGGATGGCACGGTTGCAGTTGGGTCTATGCCATCCCATAGCCATGGCTCCAATCGAAGAATGCTGAGGCATCTACGCCCTGGCGAACGTCATCACCAGCGTCTTAGATGGAAGATTATCTCTTCTTTTCCATGTGGTTCATCATGGTTCATCCAATTGACTAATCTACATTAGTCTACGATGTCTGGGGTTTTTGTGACCGGGATTTTTCGGAGAGTTCTCCATGGGCCTCGCCTCAAGTTGCTCCAAGGCATTTTCCTCGAAAATGCGAGGAGGAGCAGCAAGACGGACCGCGAGCATCTCATTCAGGAAGAGCTGCAGAGCAAGAACCAATATCTCCGAGACATCGAAATGATCTTTGCCGCAGCCCGGCACTGCGGATGTGGAGAGCTTGTTTTCTGATGTGGAGGTTTCCTAAAATAGGGGTACCCCCAAATCATCCATTTTAATAGGATTTTCCATTATAAACCATCCATTTTTGGGTACCCCCATTTTAGGTTTTGGATAAATGGTGGGTCCTCCTGCAGCCCGTGCTTTCGACACGTCTAATCTTCAGCTGCAGTGTTCAGCAATTGCTAATGCATCATGCTGAACAGCATGTGGTTTCATTGTTTGAAGGATGTATGACATGTATGATTTGATTTATTTGACATATGGAGGTTTCCTGAAAGGGTGGTACCCCCAGATCATCTATTTTGATAGGAGTTTCCATTATAAACCATCCATGACCTTGGGCCAATGAACTCGCGGCAGATCACAGATGGTATGTAAGCTCTGACTATTGAGGATTGGTTGTTGGCGGTTAGGAAGCCCTTGATCAGCCCAAACATTATCCGTGGGTGCTGAGGAGATGGATGTAGATGGGAATGGCCTCATCAGTCGACAGGAGTTTGAGGACACCATGATGGATGAACGTGACTTGGTGGCGAGGGTTCCATTTTTCTTGGAGGTTTCAGGCTTGTGTTTTCACTTCTAAGGTGTTTAGACATTAGATACACAATGATACACATACATGTTCCACACATGCACATGTTCTCGCCTTTTTTCCTATCCCTATCGATGATGATCATTAGTGTTTTTGGGCTGTGACGGTTTTGTGAACTCACTGGCAACATTGCGATTACTCAATGTTGCCTGGTAGCGGGTGCGAAAGCGCCATTGGGTATGGAAGCATGCTGGTGAGCATTGATACAGGGGACCCGTAGATGGGCTGATTGGGGTACCCAAATTTTGGCTCCGTATGTTCCATGGAAGTTCGTAGATCATTTGTGGCTCTGAAGAACATATAGCTGGCATTAATTAGCTGGCCATGTTGTTGTCTCAAGATTCTGCGTGATTCAACAACCAAGCGCTAGTGCACCTGGTCTTACCGTCTTACCTGCTTAATCTTACCTACATTTGAACCATTTGAATACCCCTCTTGATTGGTTATTTTAGGTTTTGTTCTAATTACCTGTTTTTTTTTGATTGCTATAGTCCATAATGGATCATGGTAAGGATACCTACTTATCAACCAGTTTAGCGCAGCTGACAGGTACAATTGCTCCTGGCATGCCGTTCATCTATTCCAAAAACTATTTACATAGACTGATGCTATTATATAACATTATAATGACATTTTATATAATTTATAACATTAAAAAAAAAAAAGGCATTTGATCTCAAGGGCCCCTCGCAACTGACCCCTTGTTTTCTGCTTTGCCTTAGCGGGGTTTTTGACGATCTACCCCGCGGGCACATCTCTTCTGCCTTTTTTCCATCGTTGCTTTCGTTGACTGATCTGGTTTCGCCCTGGTCTTCGATTGCACTGTGCTCTGCTGGCCTGACCAACCAGCAACACCGGCCTGTGCTCCCGGGCACGTAAAAATCCGGGTGGTCTTGAGAGCGGCGCAGCTTTGACTTTATCCGATTGACTTGTCTCGGTGCTGAGCATCCTGCGTTTGCCTCTACATTTTGGTGTATGTGCTTTACCTTTGTTCTCTTCCTCATCCTGGTTTCGCTTTTGCCCAAGGGGACTCCGGACAAATTTGAGATCAGCGATTCATTTTCCTGGCCCTGCATTTGCTTGGACCTCAAGGACGCTGCTGAGTTTGACGAGAACATCATCCCTGTGAATTTCTTCCTGCTCCCCTCTGTTGAGGGTGTGACTGCTGAGTTCTTTGTGCCCTTGGACTTTGATTTCAAAGACACAATTGCTGAGAACTATACCATTTCCTCTGCCAGCCAGTACGGCATCCAACACTGCACGCCGGCTTGCAAGAAGGAAACGGTCAGCAGCGAGAAGACTTTGGCATCTCCACAGGACCGGACAGAGAATTCTCAGTCCACGACAGCTGCAGCTGGTGTTCCGGACGTTGGCTACCCACCATTCCAAGGATACCAACTTCCTACACAAAATCAAAGCTGCGATGTATCCACCGTGGAAATGTCTACTATGCAAGCAGCTCCGAAAACATTCGGCAGCCGAGTGCCCTACGTGCAAAGTGCCGTGGCAAACTGCAATCGACAGAAGCTATGTGCACAAAGGGCGCCAACAAAGTCAGGGCACGTACCAACAGCCTACCGTGCCTGCGCAGCAATATGCTTCGCCATGGCAACCGCAACCTCAAATGACAGGTTGGTATCCTGGATGGACTCAAGCCGATGGACAGAGCGGCAAGTCACCCAGATCCACGCCAAGATCAAATTCGAGACGTGGGAAGTCGCCCAGACCGAGTCATCAAGAAGCACAACAACCTATGATGCCGATGATGCCGCAAATGCCACAGATGCAGATGATGCCAATGTTCCCGCAAATGGCTCCTCATCAGCAAGCTCATCAGGCTCAACCCATGATTCCGGTTGGAATGCCTCCAACGCCAGCAAGCATAGCCGCTGCTCCGTTGGCACCCCTGCCCCCTCCTGCTGTAGCTCCGTCGTCGACAAGTGTTCCGCAGAGTTCAATGCCAGGAATGCCGGCAATGCCTGCGATGCCATCTATGCCGACTCCTGCGTCAACATCTGGTACAACAATGACACCAGAGGAAGTGCAGGAACTTCTGCAGACTTTGAAAAGTCGACAATCAGAATTGCCCAGCGACATACAGCAACAAGTCCAGAAAGTGGCGACCAAAACCAGGGCCAGGCTCACGAAGGAGCATCATTCCGCAGTTACCCTTCACTCCAAAGCGAAAGAGGAACTCGAGAATGCCATCCTTGCACGCACACAGCTTCTCTCCAATTGGCGTGTGTTCATAGGGGATGCGGTCCGTCTTTGGCAAAACTACGCCACCAATTTCATGGAGCAGGAGAAGAACCTGCAAACCAGAATTGCTGCGGCAAAAGAAGGGGTGCTGGCGGCCAAGGAAGAGCTGGCACGGGCCAATCGAGAAAACGACATCAAGGTGCAGGAGATCTCAGACGAGGAAATCGATATGGACACAAGTGCAGGTGCCACCAAAAGAGTGACCGACAACATGCAGGGATTGGCCACGTCTTTGATGAACCTGGAGAAAGAAGCTGCAGCTTTAGTGGATTCCGAGCATGCAGCCAAGAGACAGCGGAAAGACTCACCAAAGCAGGAGGATTTTGGAGAGGATTCGCCTTTTGGTGCGGCTGGTTGACCACGACTTCTCAGTGTGGCAACTGCGTGCCGATTCCTTCTCACAAGCTGTCAGAAGACCCGAGCTATCTCTTGGTGATGCAATGGACTCATCGAGTCTTGCGGGAGCCTACCTTTTGTACTACATGGGGCGCCGTAGAACGTGCTAGAGGGCTAGCATTCGAGCTGGGCACCTACACTGAAGTGCAACAATATGCTGAGGTTCCTGACTTTCACACCAAGATCATGCCACGCAAAGACAAGGCTGTCCACTTTGGACCATGGATTGAATTCAGATTTGGATATGAGGATCAAGCACAGGCGCATACCATCCCTGTTCCCCTTCGATGTGATGCTCCTGGCTTTTCTTCATGGAATGCACATTTCAATGATGCTATTGTCTCTTCAGAGTCTTTTGTACGAAGATGCATTGACTCACATGAAGGCTCTACATCATTCTTTCGACCAGTGTGGCCTTTTACTCTGAATGCATCTTGTGATGTTGGAGGGATACAGTTCGGCCCACAGAAGAACCAACCTTTTTCATTACTATCACATGAGAGGGCTGACGGCAGCACCATCGAGGAGCCACTGCTTTTGTCGGTGTTGAGCCCGATGACGTGCGCTCAGCCCTCATCCACAGTTCCAGTAGATGCCACACATTCCTCAGCGGCTGGCCCAGTACATCCTCATCAACCAGATCATCCAGCAGGACGAGATCCCGATAGACCACATTTTGACAACATGCCAACGTGGATCCATCAAATCTGGCACACCCTCGAGACAGAGGGGGTCGCTGAGGATGCAGAGGAAGGCAAGATTGTGTATTACAACACGTATTACATTAGCCATTGGACCAACCCTACCCAAAGGTTTGGCCGTATTGCCCGCTTGGATCAAGATTTTGCATCCTGGGAAGATGAACTTCGACTACTTTGGGAAGATCTCGAAGATCCCTCAGAGCCCATCGAAGTTGACATTGTCGCACCGGATTCACCTGTGACTCTTCACCCTGAAGCAATTGGAACACTTCTCATCACACAGCATCCTCATGCCGACAAAGCTGCATGTATCACCACGGCTATGATCCAAGATATTCCGTTCCGGGTGATTGAAGTCGCTCACTCCTTCGAGCGCATCACTGGCCAACGGCAGCTTTTGTTCCACTCTGAGGTCATGGAGCTATGTGACCGCCGAGAAGAACTTCGACTTGGAACTTGTAAAATTCGTGTCGGAAGATACGAGTATCCACCACGGCGTCCCATTCGAGTTCACGATGGCATGAGATTCCAAATCGACGTCCCTCCACCCATTGGGCAAGCAGATTGGGAAAGTAGTCTTCATAGACAACTTCGACAGCCTCGCAATGTTTCTGGACATGAGGAAGACAACGATGAAACTGGGTTCATTGCCAGATCCCCGGCTCGTGACATTGCACATAGTTCTACAACGGCATCTCCTGTTGATGACTGGACACAATGCTATTTAGCTAGGGAGTCTGGGAGTGCTTCTCCCCGTGTTCCACCTGCATCTACATCGAGCTCCAGTTCTGGTCAGACTCATCGCCCTGAATATGAGCCGACATGGGCGCCTGCCATATGGGAGTTGCTTCGCACCGAGAGCATTGTTGAGAACGTCGAAGAAGGGCCCTTCATCTATGTCACCTCGTTCTTTATCAGCCATACCAACCACCCATTCTGTGATGAACCACGCCTTCTCAGATTTGATGTGGACTTCAGAACATGGAATCGTGACATACGTGCAGTATGGGCAGACGTAGTTGATGATGCTGCCTCATTAGATGTTGTGGTAGTTCATCCAGCTCCACCGCATTTTGCAATCCACGGCACTGTCGCCACAGTCATTGTCCAACAGCACATGATCGAAGGTCGAAATCCAATCCTCACTACTGCTGTTTTCATCTCTGACCCACGCACTCGGTTCTATGATTCAGCCCATTCTGCAACTCCAGTGTTGTCTTTTGGAGAGGTCCTGCAACTTTCTGGCACTGCAGATGTGTGCAGACGACGATTCGAACAGGGCTACGGACGATGCACGATCCATGTTGGATTCCAAGTTTTGCCAATGGATCAAAACATTCCAGTTCATCCTGGTCTTGGACTGACCATCCGTGTTCCTGCTCCTCTGACACACCAAGAGGCTGAAGACAATTTGGTGAGTCGAACTGCACGCTCTCGAGCCCTTCGTCAAGGAGATCGATTTGATCCTGGAGACGTTGATGCTGTACCAGAAGCACATCCTTCATTGGACTTCAATTCTGTTGATCCTGAGGATGAAGTGGCTTTCATGGCACGAAGGCCTCAGTTGATCTCATCAGCAAATTTGCAATCAAGCTCAAGTACATCGTCATCTTCATCTTCTATGACTAGTTCGACTCACTCTTCATCTGCAACTTCCAATTGGTGTCAAACAATTGTTTTTGTCTTGGATGGTCGAACGGCATTAGTCAACCTTCCCTGGGAGATCGTGCCACCATGTTGACAGAAGTTGCTCGTGCATTCATGCTCTATGAGAATGAGATCTCATTTTTATATCGAGTTTCCAGCCAGCCCTCAGACTTCATTGAGAATGACCTGCAATGTATTCTGCTTCGTCGCTCAATTGATCATGAACCAGCACCTGGATTCTGTTTTGTTCTGTTTGACGTGGAAGTCTACGAGCCTTCGGAAGTACACCCCTCACAATTGCGCAGATTTGTCCGCTGGGTTCCAGCGACCATGACAAGAAGATCCACGATCCGTCTGTTGGGACTTGAAAGTCAATGTCAACATCCATCATTGCGATGCACACTTTGGCATAACAACGTGATCATTGGAGCTACTACTCTGGTCCCGCTTCGATTTGCGCATGGTGACTATGTCAAGGTTCTGATTCGAAATCCATTCTGCTCTGCTCACCCTCAAGTCTATGCTGAATCGCACGGTGATGCTTCTTTGCTTCAGACAACCTTGGATCACAAAAGCGCACCTGCCGATGATACCTCCTTGTTCCAGACCTCTCTTTCCACTTCGCTCATGGACGCCAACAACGCTGCTGCCTCTGTTGACTCTATTTGTAAAGCCAGTGATTTGGATATGCTGGGTTCGAATGGCTCCTCCAAGATTGCGCCCATTCTTCACAGTTTCACGGAAGCTTTCCTCAATGCCTTACGGCTCCTCAATCAGGCGGCTGAGGACCTTCCGGACTTCCCTTCAGATCCTGAGGACAATCTGGATATGCATGATCCATGGGTCCGTTCAGTCTATGATGCCTGGAGCGCTCTGGCCACTATAGGCCCAGGAGGGGTTGAGCGTCTCGGACGCCTCGAGACCTGGTTCAGTGACCACCTCAATCTTCAGAGGTGTCACTTTACCAGAATTGCGGTGCTCGGAGGAGATTTTGGCCGCTGGGAACAGGAGCTTCGTATCCTATGGAGGGATCATGTCCTGCCAGGCGCTACACTGGAATTTCATCTAGTGGAACCTCTTCCCGAGGATGCCGCCATGAATGTCATCGGCCAACTCATCCTCGTACAAAGACCTGTCAGATTTCAAAGGTCGATCATCATTTCAATCTATGATTCAGATTACGACAGGGGCATGGCCCATTCCATTGCTGCTGTCACTTCTGACAGAATCGACCTCCACACCATTCGCTCTGTGGTTGACGCTGTCGACGACTGCCCTCCTGAGGCTTTGGCCAACGTATGTGCGTTATGGGTCGGCAATCGACAGATGCAAGACCATGAGAGGATCATGGCACGTCATGGACAATCTTTTCGCTTCTTGATCCACAGGCGACAGATTGACTCCCTCAATGACATGTCAGATCTGGATGACCCTTTGCTTCGAGATCGCATTCGACACTTGTCTGGACTTGGTCCACTGCCATTCCCTTCAACACTTGCTGTTCTTACTCCAGGGTGGGCGCAAGATCTTCATCGTGCATTTGCAGAATATTCATTTGTTGAACGTGATGATGAAGGGCCAGTGGCTTATCTCCAGACTTGGCATCTAAATGGACTGCGGGCACAGAGGTGTCAACATCCTCGAACAGTACGGCTTCGTTCTGATGCTTCTTCATGGCAAAGATCGATCACAGATATCTGGGATGATCGTCTGGATTTA
This sequence comes from Symbiodinium sp. clade C Y103, assembly GCA_003297045.1. NCBI lineage: Eukaryota > Dinophyceae > Suessiales > Symbiodiniaceae > Cladocopium > Cladocopium sp. clade C. The sequence goes on along the minus strand of BGPT01000153.1, from coordinate 25,896 downwards.
CGACTTCCCCTTGACCTATTCTGGGTTGATCCGGCGCCTTTGAACTCACCTTTGCAGTCATACATCGGTCACGTTTTGGTTCTTCAGGAAATGCAACATGAACAAGCAGCGCTTTTGCTCACAGCTCTGAGACATGGTGATGATTTGCTTGAGCCACATCATGTCGCTGTATGTGGTCGAGATCGTCTCTCTTTCTCTAACATTGTTGATCTCTTTCCTGTACCTGGTGACTTGCTCCGCATGCCTCTGTTGATCAGACGCGAGCAATTTCTCTGGCCGGCAAGACGATCAGTTCGAGTCAACCATGGAGACAACATCCTTATTGAGATTCAACGAGCACCATCTGGCAATGTCCCTCCTTCTGATGATGTTCTTGATGCTGAGGTACGTTCTTTGTCCACCAGTCTTTTACAGTTCCATGCTAGTTTGAGTCGAATTGAACACTCATTGAATGAGGACTCTCGGGAGCGCCTAATAGCTGATGTGGTGGCTCACGCACAGCAGCCCCGGGTTGTCCTGCAGTTGGAGCGGCACGTGTCGCCACCGGTCACGGTGCGTATTGATTTTCGAGCTGTCCAGCAAGTTCGCGATCGTATCTTGTATGCTTCTTCTGTTGAAATCATGACGCGTGCCAGCATTGTTAAGTGGCACCCTTCCACCATTGAGGCCTTGGACTCTTTGCCTGATTGGATTGGTGAGCCAGCTTATGGATTTGCATTCTATACCGATGGTTCGGCTCTTCGTAATGCTCAGCATCCTCGTTCAGCTGCAGCCGTGGTTCTTATTGTTCAGACTGCTGATGGTGAACGCTTCGGTGGATTTCGATGTTGTGACACCAGCACTGATGGACATGCCCCACATGCTGAAGCAGCTGCCATGTTTATGGCCACCATTTGGGCAGCTCAACTGTGTGAGATGTGGCACTGCCGGGCTACTTTCCAGCTATCATTTCATTTTGACTGTCTCTTTGCTGGATACACAGCACAAGGTCAATGGAGAGCTGTGGCTCATGATCAGATGCAGCACAACACACGTGCTCTGGTCCATTGGATTGCCAGTAGATATCAGATCGAGCCTACCTGGCGGCACACACAGGGCACCCATGGAACGAGGCTGCAGATGCGGTTGCTTGGGCTGCGGTCTCCGATTGGATTCCCCAGGAGAATTTCGCAGATATTTATGACAGCATTGGCACTCCTTCTTTTGCCATTGCTTGGCTCTGGATGTTGGAGCAGCCCGTGCTTTCACGTTCTTCCTCCTCAGACATAGTCGATGGCTATATGTGCCTTAATGTCTCGAAACCTTTTGATTTGACACCCGTGAGCGATTTGCACCCTTTCATGCGCCGCCATGACGTTGATGCTGGATCCTTGCAGGAGCTGAAGTTCACTCTACGTTGTGCTACTGCCAATGTCTTGACGCTCTATCAGAATCGCTCTGCATATGGTAATGGTCTCACAGCTCGTCTTGAATCTCTTTTGCGCGCATTTGATCATGAACAAGTTCTCGTCATCGGTGCGCAGGAGACAAGGTCTCGACTGGTTGGGCATACCACCTGCATGGGCTACCACATCTTATCTGCGCCTGCAACAGACAAAGGCGTTGGAGGTGTCCAATTGTGGGTCAAGCGTAAGTGGATGACTTCAAGGGGTCCCCTGGTGATCACTCCACAGCATCTACGTATTGTTCATTCTACATCTCAGACGATGGTTGTGCAGTTGTCACATCATGAACTGCATCTCCTTTTTCTGGTTGGTCATGCCCCTTCATGTCCTAGTGACGCAGATGCCATTCGATTTTGGACCTCGCTGCTTGACAGCGTTCCCTCATCCTCGCGTTCTTGGCCCATTATTGCGCTGCTTGATGCCAATGCCCGTGTGGGATCGTGCACCTCACCAGCCATCGGCCCTTTTGGCGCTGAAGAGGAGAATGGTGCGGGCGAACACTTCCATCAATGGCTACATGACCAGGGTCTTTTTCTCCCACAGACATTTGCGGAGTTTCACTCTGGCGACCATGCAACTTGGACACATAGCTCTGGGAGTGCAGCTCGTCTTGACTACATTGCAGTTGCTCAATCTCTTCGGCACCCATCTATCTGTACGCGCATAGCCAATGTGGACCTGACTCTGACCAAAACCGACCATTGCAGTGTTCAGATCGATCTCCCGATCTTTTGCCGGACAAGCACTGTCAAGTCAAGCGACCATCCACCTTGTGGCAAAGTAGTGCCAGTCCCTCAAGTTCCATGGGAATGCGATGTCCACACACATGCTGCTCAGATTCAAGAATGGATGCAAAGCATTGCTCCTCCACGTCGAGAAGCACGCCTTCGCAAAGCTCACTTACAAGAGTCTACATGGCGATCTATTCAGTGCAAACGCTTTCATTGGGCCCGTATACGACAGCTCCGTCGTCTGCTTCGCCATGCCACATTGCGTGAGATCTTCACTACATGGCATTGCAGACGAGTTCATGACGATACTGCGGCGCTCAAACCATGGCTACGATTGACTGATCGATCGATTGCCCTTCACGAATGGCAATATCAGCGACTATGTGGACAAGTTGCATCTTCTGTCCGCAGCGATGACCGCCTTTTTTATGAAGGCCTTGCTGATCGACAAAGTGCTGTCGCTGCCGACGAGGGATTGACTGGGCTTTGGCGTCAGCTTCGCCACGTTCTCCCCAAGAGCATCAAGAAGCGTCAATCCAACATCAGATGTAGTGGACCACATGTTGATGAGCTTACTGCTCACTACTGCAGTCTTGAAGCAGGTCAAGAGGTCGAATATTCATCGCTCTTGGAACAATGCCACCATCGACAAAAAGCTCAGCTAGACGATCTTCCATTGGTGCTTTCGCTTCAAGATCTTCCCACCAGAGTTGAAATCGAGCAGGTTTGCAAATTGGCCAAGAAAGGTCGAGCTCCTGGACTAGACAGAGTTCAAGCCGAACATTTGCAAGGCCTCATGATCCAGCACTCTGATGTTTTTCATCAATTGCTGTTCAAAATTTGGACTTTATCAGCTGAGCCGCTCCAGTGGAAAGGAGGATTTATTTGCTCAATAGCAAAAAAACATGGAGCCCGCACGGCCAGCGGAATGCGTGGGATCATGCTGTTAGACACCCTTGGAAAACTCCACCATGCACTTCTTCGAAGGCATCTCCTTCCTTGGGCTTCTTTGAATCGAATGCCGACTCAATTTGGAGGATTTCGTGGGCAGCAGACGCTTTTTGCAGCGCTTCAGCTTCGAAGTTTTGTTCGCTTTGTTGAAGCCCGTCAGCTTTCCACCGCAATCATCTTTATTGATGTGAGAAACGCCTTCCACTGTTTGTTGCGGCAGCACGCCTTTGCTACCACGGACGAGTTTCCTGCTCCCCTTTCTGCACTTCTTGAAGCTGAAGGGCTCAGTGTCTCTCAATTACTTCGTGATGTTCATGCGCACTCCCATCAGTTCGATTCTGCACCCTCCTTGGCTGCTCGACTCATGCGAGATGCGCATCAGGATACGTGGTTCACGTGTCCTCTTACAGCCTCATGCTTTGAAACTCATCGAGGGTCCCGTCCAGGGTCTCCACTGGCTGATCTTGCATACAACATTCTGATGAGTGCTGTGCTCCGCCAGCTCCAGGCTGCTGTTGCTCAACAACATCGTGTCCAATTGGCTCATGATTTCCTTGGTTTTGTCTCGCCTACGATCGCTTGGGTTGATGATATTGCCTTGCCGGTCCCTTGTCTCGAGGCATCCCACTTGGACTCCCTGTTGCATGACACGATGCTTGTTGTACATCAGACATTTCGCCAATTTGGATTGCGTCTCAACTGTTCAGCGGGGAAGACTGAAGCCATCGTCCTATATCGTGGAAGAGGAGCTCCTGATCTTCGACGTCAGCGATTCCTGGAGGGATTTGGCAAACTCGATGTCACTGGCTATGAGCCTCTGCATCTTGTCTCTACCTATACCCATCTTGGCCTGGTCGTTGCACAGAATCTCGATGTTCAGAAGGACGTTTCTGTCAAGATTGGGAAGGCCACTGCAGCATATCGAACTATGAGCAGATCCATTTTCCTTAATCGTCGGCTACCAGTTGCTTTGCGATTGAAGCTCTTGGACACGCTGGTGCTTCCTATTCTGTTTTATGGCTGTGGCAGCTGGCCTCTTCTTTCAGCACGACAGTACAAGTCCCTTTCCTCTGTCATCACAAAATGGCAGCGACACATTGCTGGAGATGGCTTTTGGACTGACACTTCGATTACTGATGCAGCCTTTCGTGCACAGTGGCGTTTGCCTTCTTTAGCGGTTCGTCTTGCCAAGCATCGTTTGCTTTTCCTTCTTCAGCTTCACCGTCATGGGCCTCAGACGGTGTGGGACTTTGTCTTGGCTGAGGATGAGTTTTGTAAGCAGCCGTGGCTTGATGCAGTACGACATGCGCTAGGTTGGCTTGCTACAATGGATTCCAGTGTGCCCGTTCAGGAGTGGCCACAGGCTGCGATCTTGCACTGGTGTGCCTCAGCATCTTCCAACATGCCCAACCAGATTCGACGTGCGGTTGCTCGTCACTTGACTCAAGAGGAAACAGCCCATCACGTTTTGCGCATGCACAAGGAGATCCAGCAGTTGTGTATTCAGCACGGTGTTCATTTTGACCAACCTCCTTGCGATGCTGCGCATTTGCCTGATTCTTTTCCTTGTTCGAGATGCTCCAAATCGTTCTCTACGGCACAAGGCTTGAATGCTCATGTCTGGAAAGCCCATGGTGTCATCTCCGACGAGAGAAAGTATGTGTATTCTGGCGTTTGTGAATGCTGTCGGAAGTGTTTCTGGACATCACAACGTCTACAACAACATCTCAAGCATTCACGTTCTAAGCCGGATGGTTGCTTTGCGTGGCTGGTAAAACATTATGATCCTTTGCAAGCTCCGCTACCAGTTCATATGCCCGAGGTGTTCAAGAACCAGCATCGCTTGCCATGGACCTTTGCCTCTGGCCCCATCCAGGATTCCGTTTCCACATGCTGGATGCGCAAGCATGCAGATGATTGGGATGCCTGGCAAGAAGCATGGGATCAAGAAGGTTTTCCTGAAGCACTTTCCTCTGACCTATGTCAACAAGTTCATACGGATATCTCAACGGCTACAAGTGCTTGGCTTCTCGACCCCGACTCTGACCTGTCTTGGATTTGGTGCGAGGTCATTGAGCGCTATGCCGATCATGGAGAATCCTTGCATTTGCAGGCTATGTGGGCCTTTGCTTTGTGGGGGCGCTATGAGCTTTATGATGTGCTGGACACTGTCGAGGATGTGGATCACAAACGGCATATCGAATCGGAATACCTTCAGCTGATGTCTGACCTTCCCATAGCAGATCTGCTTGATCGTCTTGCGCGTCTTCAGCGCGCAGTGCCCCCGGCTTCGATCTCGCAATCAATGCCTGTGCCTGCTCCAGATCGTCGTGCTTCTTGCCCGCTGGAACCCCTGACAACGGCCTACTTGCAGCTTCCTGACCTTCTAGGACCCTTAGTTAACCCTGAGGTTTTGCATTGGCCTGCGGCGAAAGGGGTTCCGATCTGTGAACTCGAAGACGGCAAACAGGTGCTTGTCATCCTTCACTTGTTCTCTGGACGGCGCCGAGCCGACGATTGCCATGACTGGGCGCATAAGCTGGTTGAGCAGTTCTTTCCTGGTGTTGGTGTGGCCGTGCTATCCTTGGACACTGCAGTCGGTGGCAACTTGTGCAACCTATTGGATGGACCCGGTCTTGCTTCGCTTCATCGGGTGGTGGCTGCCGGCTTGGTCTCGGGCGTATTGTCAGGCCCTCCTTGTGAAACTTGGAGTGCAGCTCGGCATATCGACCCGCCTCCGGATCTTCGAGCACGATGGCCTCGACCGCTTCGTTCTGCATCGCGAGCTTGGGGCCTTTGCTATCTTACCCATCGAGAACTCCAACAGCTGGCGACTGGCAGTGCGCTGATGCTTTCCAACATCAAGATCGAACTTCATGTGGTGCTGAATGGAGGTGCTTCCATACTTGAACATCCTGAAATTCCGGAGACGGAAGAGTATGCGAGTGTGTGGCGCACGCCCTTGCAGAATCAGATCTGCCGGGCAGCACCGGGGCATCAGCGTTGGCACATCCAGCAATGGAAGTATGGCTCTCCGGCTGTCAAACCTACCTTGCTGAGGGCGCTAGGTCTGCCAAAGAGCGCAGCTGTGATTCACAGTATGGCCCGGTCCGATTGTGTCCGGCCACAAAAAGTTTTATCCGGTGTCGATGAATCCACCGGACAATTTCGGACGGCCTGTGCAAAGGAATACCCACCCGATCTCTGTAAAGCGTTGGTGTATACCCTTTTGAACGGCTTGTCCAGACGGCACCGCGCTGAGGGAGCACGTGTCCGTCATGTATCTCTGCTCGGAGAGCGAGACAAACAGTGGTTGGACTGTGTCATACAGATTGCGCAACACAGTTTTTCCGACCATCACTTTCCAGACTACCAACCAAGGCGTTCGTAGTCATCACATTTGGCATGTCAGCACAGAGACTGAACTCTATCTGCTGTGGAATGAATGATGGATATTGAATATTGGGTCGGTATCTTCTTAGAACATGTTGTATCCAAATACTGACAGCTTGACATGCTTCGTTTTTCATCCCCGACCTGGGGTGGCCAAGGTGTGGTGGCCTATTTCAGGTCTATGAAACTGGACGCGAGACGCTTGACCAGAGCTGGTGTACTGTCAATGATTGTATCATATTGTATCTATAAGTGGATGTATTCTGTACACCCATGCGCGTACAGATACACGCACACACACACAGAGAATGAATAAATAAGTATAAATAAATAAATACATTGCATACATACATATATATATATATATATGCACATAATGCAGGTTCACAGGTACAATCACATATCAGTACGCACAACTAGGGCAAAGATATGCAAAGATAGAGAGTGAGACCCAAGAAAAGTGAGATGCAACTATATAATTAGAACCAGCAAATTCCAGCGCTTTATTTTGCAGAAACTGTCACTTTCTCACCCGTTAGAATAACCACCATTTGTGAGGAGAAGGGTTTACGTGGAATTTCCATGAATTTCCTCAGTTTATTGTAAGTGTCAAGGGTAAGCATGATGATACACCATAGGATGTTGGGGCAGCCTATGATACCAGACTGTGGGAATCATGGTGAATGACTGGAGGAATGTTCAGTTGCACCCTAGATGTTCCCTCCATGTATAGTTTCTGAGAATATAATTGAAGTTGCTGACATCTTTGCTCTACTTTGAAGTTGAGAAGCAGGATATAAGCAATATTCAATATTCATAGATATTCATTATTTAACAAAGTCCTTTAAACTAGTTGTTTCATTGTTTCGGGATATTCATTCATGTGGCAAACCCAATAATAAACCATTCCCGAAATCACCAGAAATGGGTTGTACAAACCATCCGCAAATGGTAGGTTTATTATTGGGTTTACGACATTGTCTAGTTTCATTCAACTACAAAACACCTGGAACGCCAGGTGAGGTGAGCTACGAAGAGTTTGTGGAAGGCTGTTGGAAGCTGCAGGGAGAGGCAGGGGAGACGGCCGCGTTTTGCGAAGTCCACGCCAAGGATCCCCAAAATCAACGGGTCGCCATGGTGGTTTTACCATGTTTTTCCATGAAACATGGTAGTTTAACATGGTTCAAACATCTTGAAAGGAGGGTGAATGTAGCCAATATGGTGATATTAAATGCAAAAACCATCTAACACCGGGGTTTCAATGGGGATAGCCATGATTCTACAGTGTCGATGACTGAAAAGAATCAAATTCGTGACCGTGACAGATGGGCCATCGTGTGACAAATAGGTGATCGTTAGCAGATGATCATGCAAATCATATTTGATTCGGTCCAATCAACTGACAGGTAGGCAGATAGGCAGATAGGAAGCCAAACGCAGCTGTGCAAACATGTACAGTATACTGTAATAAACAATGTCAATGACTGTCAATCCCTGATTACTCATCCCGTTTCAGTAACATTAAGGGGGTTTAAGCATTGAGATACAATTTTATATACACACATATGTGTATACATATATATACACATAATTTGCCGCTAGCCGCTAGAGTGTGTTACTTCTCCGCAAGATCAAGTGCCCCAGGCGCGAAGTTTGGACATGAAGATGGTCCAGTTGGCTGCTGGGCTTGGTACACCATGGTCGCACAAGGTCCAATTAGACAAAAAAAAGGAGTTCTATTCCATTATAATAGTGATAATTCATACTGAGTATTAGTGGTGATTATTGATGGTTGATAATGATGATTCATGTTTGTAAATCAACAACAAACCACCTATATTTTTATGGTTTTACCATAAGATTGGGGATGGTTTACTTTTGCTTTACTAACATGAATAGGGATATCAAAAACTAGTGCGAGGAAAATAAATGAAACTCGTGTAATGGGTGGTGCCCCATTCTCAGCCAAAAGCAATGGCCACTATCAACTTGATGAGCGCTGCTGACAGCCTTATCTATGCACAGCTGTTCGTGACCACAATACGTCACAATACATTCACATTTCACCATCCTGCCATTTCACACGTACTGATCTGCACGAATAACTGTGTCCTTTCAGAACTTGGGGACAAAATCTCAAAATGATGGGTGAAAAGATGGTGGATCACACCAATTCGGGATGTTTAAATCACCATAACTTTCATGCTATTTGATGGTGAATCTCTGTGGCTTTCAAGCTTCGTCGTCTTCGCCACCGGCGGTGACCGGGACCGGGACCAGGAAATGAAAGCCTTGAGTCGGGCCGTTCGCAACGCCGCTGGGGCACAAACAACTAGCGACGCAACAATGGGATTCAACCAGCAACAAGGGAATTTTGTGGGATTTAGTGGGATGGTGGTGGGATTATCCCAGCCAAAGCGGTGACTAGTGCAGTTTTTTCTTGGGGAAAAAAGGGGTTCAATGGGAAGCTCAAACACAAGAAAAAAATAGAAAAAATGGATTTTAGATGATTTTAGTGGGGTTCAATGGGGATATGATGGGATATGCATAGCCAACCATATCCATTTTGGGATGATTATGGTATTTCAACAACCGGTTTTATGGGATTTAACCAGAAACATTGGAGATTTAACTAACAACAAAGGGGCATTTGACCAGCATAACTGGTGATACTAGGATCTATTTAATGATGTACCATCTTCCAAAGTGTCATAGACCTTGAGCAACATCCATGGAGGAATGGCACGATCGAGCAGGAGGGATGGGATTCCACATGATATGGCACCTCTATGAGATAATCCCAGGGAATGGTGGGTATCCTGCACCACAAATTGTGGATTCATTGATGAGGAATCGTGAACATGTATTCACATGTTTCAAGTGATGAATAGGGATTTAGTGATCCGAAATAGGGATACCAACAACATGGATGGGAATATTTACTGGGATGGCAGTGAACACGGTGAACATATTGCATGACATGAGTGTGTCTGAAAATGTGGCAGAGCGCATGCTCCATGAGTTTTGTGAGGTGCAACCAATTGGGCAAACCCATGTCCCTAGTTAGTTGAAATATATCGTGATGAATTACCTATCAATCCAACGATTCTTGGAGTTGGTTATGAGGAATATTGAGGAATGTTTGGTGTGGGCACCCGCCATGAAAGGCAAACTGTCCAGTGAAAAACATATCCCTTACATCAACATACATCAACCATCATCAACCCTTTCTTCTTCAACCGGTTTACGGCCTGAAAATACGCAGTTGATTCATGATCCGTCTGCCCGGTTGCAGTGGACACCGGAAGCGTGGAGCCGCGCCGAGGTACAGCAGTGTATGGGTATGGACCAATCGCATGGCTCAAGAACACGGAAGCCACATGGACCTGCAGAGATACCTGAAGAGCCACGCTAGGATCTCCCCCCCGGCAGGTAGTTCTTGTTGGGGTCAGGACGATCCAACATTGGGGTGTCATGGGACATGACAACCGAATGGCTTGATGCCCTTGGTGCCTTTTTAAAGCGGAGAATCCACTACCGCAACGTGGCAATGGAAGCTTCGTGCAAAGCTGCCTAGAGCTGAATTTTTCCTGAATGGTCTTGGGTTCTTCCCCTGACTTGCAATGGAAACGTACTTAGAATGTTGATAGATTTGAGGGCCCCCAATTTTGACACATACCTACGTGGCAAGTGAATTTCAATCAGTGTTGGACATCTACTACTAATCTTATCTTTCTAGAGGTCCCTAGAATCTTGTTGTTTTGAACCCTCCATTCAAAGGCTCAACCAGCGGCTGCTTGGCCGTTGGCAAAGGGTGGGGCTGCCAGTTAAACTGTTCATCCCGCTACATGCTGATCACAACGACCACTTGCTGAGCGCTTGGTCTGCAAAAACGTTGGGGCTGTTGCCGGGACCAGCGCAGTTGGAAGAGTGGCTTCGCATGTGGTGCCAGTTGGCTCCCTATTAGGATCTGAGTGTTGCACTGGGCTTTTTTGGGGGTTGATGTCCGCAGACCTGGAAAGGCCTGGAAAGGTAAGGGCTCAATAGAGCCCGTGCAATTTTCTCTGATGTGCTCAATATCATGTAGCATAGTATAACTGGTACCCCCAGCTTTATTGCTGCCTGCAGCTGGCATCCCATGAAGGAAGCTTCGCCGGCACCTCTGCAAACAGAAGCGCAGGGTGCCCTAAAAACGCCAGGGGATGCCTGGGGATGCTGAGTGGTTTGTGAGTTTTCCATAGTTTTGGTCTGTCCACCAGAAAGACGATTCTCCTAGGAAGATTTGAAAACACTTGGGTCGGGGAATAGATAGATAGATAATTGATTGATAGATGGATGGATGGATGGATGGATGGATGGATAGATGGATAGATAGATAGATAGATAGACAGACAGATAGATAGATAGATCGATCGATAGCTAGCTAGCTAGGTAGCTAGGTAGGTAGGTAGGTAGATAGATAGATAGATAGGTAGGTAGATAGATAGGTAGGTAGGTAGATAGATAGGTAGGTAGGTAGATAGATAGGTAGGTAGGTAGGTAGATAGGTAGGTAGGTAGATAGATACAAATATTCTTATTATTATTATATATATATGTGATATCACTGATTATCACTGATATGACTTGTTCTGTCCCCCAAGCCACGATTGTGGCTAGTCACCTCCAGGATCAACAGGCAAAGTCATGGGTGAATTGTTGGCTTCAAATTGCGTGTCTCTGTCTTCAAAGTAGTATCAAACAGCATGCACGTATTGTGCATGCTGTGTGATACAGAACATGTCTTAACATTCTTGGTAGTCGCTGGCACTTTCCAGTGACAGAAAAGACAATTTGTGCAAAGGAGTCCGGATGCATCCAGACTGAATGCATCTAAAGTCGATGGCAAGGTATCTGGGATGATTATATATAATATATAGATATCCAGTTTCAAATTAATGAGAGATAAGGTATAATTGATTTTTCATCCAGTTCTGGGATGATCTCTACAGCAGCCACTAGCCCGGAGCTAAGGCCTGAAGCAGCTTCCAGCTCTCATCGCACCAAGGCATTGGTCCGGTTTCCCACCCCGCAGACCACGGATTCTTCATCCCATCCACAGTCTTGGAAAACCAGGCAAACTATTATGATTTATAGATATTTATAGGTTATGATTGTTGAGAACGGTCAATTATGATGGATGATTATGGTTATTGCATATATTTCCATACGGAATGCTAATTATAGATTGCAGTATGGACATCTATAACATGGCCCATTGAGTTACCTGATTATTGACCATGTTTCGATCAGGAAATGTTTAGAGAAAACATGTTTCTGAGAGGTGTGGGCCCACCATGCACCCGATTGGTGGCTGGTTGCGACAACCCCATTTCGCAGGGTTTCTTATCCCCAATTTAATGTGTTGCGACTATCATATTCCAGTCGACCGCTATTGTTGAACATTGATTGACACGCCAACATTTGACTCGCAAAGTCGACCGAATGATGCACAGATAGCTGGGGATGGGTCAAAACCCACTATTACCATATTTGGGGGAATCAACATCCATTAAACATCTATTCTAGGGTCCTAGGGTGCCAATGTTTTGCCATCTCTTGCGCGCCATCTTGCGCACGTCCACAGGCGCCAGTGCCAGTGCAAGTGGACAGTCAGGATTCCTCAGAGGCGCGCTACTGGTTTCGTGGTTCCACCAGAATTTGAAGGGAACATCTGCAGGAAAGCATTGTCTTGACTTAAGTGTTTGGGAGCGGAATTGGTGAAAAACCATGGTTTTCCATGGGCTTTTCATGGTTTTCCATCAATGGTCCATGGTTTTCCATGGGTTTTCCCTGGATCGCTTCTTCCACTGAGTTTGACCGTGTCGACTCGAGTCGATGGATCTCCGCCCAGGACAGGGAGGGCGGAGCAGAAAGGAGGCGTGGCGGCCGGGGTGCTTTTCGAGTAAGGAGAACTGGCAGCAGATCATAAATGAACTATATGATATGATATATGATATGATGTAATGTAATGTAATGCAATGCAATGCAATGTAATGGAATGTAACGTAATCAAATGTAATGTAATATAGCATGCATATCTATATAACGTTAACCCTGGATGAGTGACCCCCTGGGCTGTTCAGTGAAATTCGGATGTCAGATGGGCAAACGATCGCAACTTTTTTTCCGGGCAAGTGTTATAAATCCAGGGTTGACACTGCATCTTTCTGCATAGAGTTTCAGCTAACCCCTGCTGTCAGCAGTGTTTCATATGCTCCTCTTTGGTTGAAGATTGATGTTCTTTTCCCACGGGTTGATGAAATCCAAGGTTCCCCCCCATTCAACAACCAATAGGTAGCGGTTGTAGATCTGGATACCTTGGCCATCCGCCCCGGGGCTCAGCTTCCCGTAACAGGTAGGTGTACAACCCCTGAAAACATAGAGACACACACACACATGTATGTATATAGCATATACATATATATATATACATCTAGATAAACAATGATAAACATGAGCATCAAGATTATTAATATGAATATGACGAAATGTGAGCATGAAGATGAGTATGAACACACACACACACAAATATATATATATATACATATGAATATAACTAAATATGTGTATGACTCTATGACCGTTCCAATTGTCATTTCTCCAACTTCAGGGATGTCCCCACTTGAATCCAAGTCACCTCACTCCACTTTCAGGCTCTCTGACCGCATCCTCCATGGCAACACGCTCTTATCGCCTCTCGGAGACATCATGGGATATGACGGGAAGCACTGGCTTGTCGGAAGTTAGGTCCACCAAAAATGGGGACCTTATTTGTTCTCATCTGTAACTGAACTACCATTCAGCTCTAGATATATTTTTATGTGCCAGGGGATGCAAACATAAGAATCCTCTGAAAAAAGGTGCACCTGAATACATGTGTGATCATGGCACAGTACTGTACAGTGGTACCTGTCGCGGATTTTGGTGGTTTGCTTGAGACCTTTTACAGTCTGGTTTCAAGTTGGTTGGTTTCAGGGACAGCAGGTAAACCACCATGTGGTTTGTATTTGTACCATCTGTGTCAAGGGACTGTAGGTGGGACCCCATGTACAATAACACTACATATGGGGATTCACACAATTCAACAGACTTGCGATTGCCAATGATGTATTGGCTCNGTGTCAAGGGACTGTAGGTGGGACCCCATGTACAATAACACTACATATGGGGATTCACACAATTCAACAGACTTGCGATTGCCAATGATGTATTGGCTCAAGTCGCCTATTCAGGAAAAGGAAGTGACCGCAGCTCTGCTCATGGCGTTTGGTCGTTGAGACAGCACGCATAGCTTGGTTGTGAACTACAAGTACGTTGTACATACCTGGAACAGGGGTATATCTGTTCGCANCTCTGCTCATGGCGTTTGGTCGTTGAGACAGCACGCATAGCTTGGTTGTGAACTACAAGTACGTTGTACATACCTGGAACAGGGGTATATCTGTTCGCAGGTTATCAGCCGTAGGGCTCTGGTAAGCCCGCTTCGCGGGAACCAGGCTTGCGTGCTGCAAAGTCAAGATTGGCAATTGACTGAAGTCCAAGTACCAGTCGGCCTACACCATCGACGTGATGAACAGCAGCAGCGCAGACACCAACTGTACCTTTGGCGACAACA
>BGPT01000152.1:380163-446010 GCA_003297045.1 Symbiodinium sp. clade C Y103 | reverse complement strand
ATGTATGTCATGTATGTCATGTATGTCATGTATGTCATGTATGTCATGTATGTCATGTATGTCATGTATGTCATGTATGTATGTATGTATGTATGTATGCATGCATGCATGCATGCATGCATGCATGCATGCATGCATGCATGCATGTATGTATGTATGTATGTATGTATATACACACGTACGTGTGCATAGAAAACGTGCCATGGTGCCACAATCCATAGTGTGTCAAAACAAATCAGGCCTCACCAAAGCTGAATAGTTTTAGTTTCCCATGTCGATGGAAGAGACCACAAAACTCAAAGGTGGGAGGTTGATGAAGATGGTGAGGCATCCATTGGTCTGATACCCACTCGCTGCTTCGATTCTATGTTTTTTTTCCCAAACTTTGGACCCCCATTCTGAGCAGCTCGACAATGCCGGCGTAAATGGCGTTGGTCTGGGTCAAATACCTGAGTCGACTGCGGCTCGAAGCATTTCGAATGCATGGATAGTGGGGTTTTCTATCAGCGCATCATGACTTTTTTCGTCAAAACCTTGGCACCCTGGTTTTCGGATCAAAATAGATGGCACATGGATGTTCATCCCCCCAAATATGGTATTGAGTAGGTTTTGATCCATCCCTATCTCAATGGGAATATCCCTCTTGATGTTTTTTTTTCAATCCCTGTTGGCGGATTGCTGACCATGCCACACCATGGGAAAATAAATCAATAAATGAACTAAACTCTACAATATACCAGCATCAGTGAGTATTTAATTTGATTAATCCCGCATTTAACCACATTAAAGTGTGATCATATCCCCATTCAATCTCTAAATAACCATCAAATATCTCAAAAGCATCATTGTCATATATTAACCACCAGAATATATTGTCCTCATCAAGATTTCTATATTCCATCTATAACCACGGTGATAAATATAATACCATTCTATCTAAATATCTATACCTAACCGTTATGTATGGTATGTGATAAAATTCTGATTTTCCTGTCATCTATATATACATATACATATACATATACATATACATATACATATACATATACATATACATATCCAGAAAGATACACATACACATACACATATGAATATACATATACATATAGATATAGATATAGATACACATACACATAAACATATACATACATATATACATATACATACATATACAAACATATATACATATACATACACATACACACATATATATATAGATATACATATAGATACACATACACATACACATATACATATACACACACATATACATACACATACACATACACATGTACATATACACATACACATACATATATATATATATATACGTAGATACACATACACATACACATCTACATATATACACACACATATACATACACATACACATACACATACACATATACATACATATGTACATATACATACATATAGATACACATACACATACACATCTACATATACACACACATATACATACACATACACATACACATACACATATACATATACATAATATGGGGTTTCTAAAAATTGGGGATCCCCAAAAGCTGTTTAATGACTCCCCTGATTGGACACCTCCCTATATATATAAGTGCCATATATGTCATCAAAATTTCTGAATTCCGTAGCATATAACCATAGGATTTCTAGACTTTCCCCCATGTACAATCCCTATATCATCATAGAATCCCTATAAAACCATGAGATATGTGATAAGATTCTATTATCCCTATCGTCCATATGTATCATCAAGCATGTTACCGCATATTCCCCATATGGGGGTTTCCTAAAATGGGGGTACCCAACAATGGATGGTTTATAATGGAAAATCCTTTTACAAATGGATGATTTGGGGGTACCCCTATTTTAGGAAACCTCCATATAACCATAGGATTTTCACCATCCACACTGAAGCCATGGCGCTGATGCGTCCATTGATCCTCCGACACCGCGGCCGGCAAGGCGTTGAAGGCCAAGCGTTCCAAGGCATCGATCAACTCCGGCCTTTCTGAAAATGGAAAAAAATGGGCCCTGTGTTCAGTGACAAGATTCTAAGTGAGGTTTATTCTTGGTGTTTTTCGTTTTAGATGGTTATTCTAACTGGTTTTGCTTTATGTTTCTGTTTTTCATGGTTTTGACGTATCGGTATAATGGTTGTGAATGGTCATAATGATAGTTTTTTGTCTGTGTTTTAACGGCTGGTGGTAAGGAGTTATTGTGAATGGTTGAGGATGGCTATGAATTGATGTAACTGGTTTTTGTTTAATAGTGGTTGTGAATGGTTCCAAGTGACAAATGGCTCAAGAATGGTTCGGAATGGCTCTTAAATGAATCGTTCAACGGCCACAAATGGTACTGGTTTCAAACAGCTACTGATGGTCAGTTTGATAAGCGTATTAAAAAACCCAGTCATAACTGGGTATTGGTTTCAAAAAACAGGTTGTTCAGCTCTTTATCCAAGGACAAATTGGAGGATTTGCAGCAAAGAACCATGGAGGGAACTTGGACAACTATTGATAATCAGATGGCAAAGTCATGTGTTACAACAGTAGAGTCAACAAAAAGCAACAATAAAATAGCTAACCTGAAAGATACCTTCCAACATAAAGGCGTTTCGCTCCAACAACATGTATTCTTCCACACGAAGAAACCCATTTCTTATGTTGTTGGGCAAATATCATCCCATTAGATTCCAGTTATATCCCATTAGATATTCTGATTATATCCCCAGATCAACACGTGATTGGCAGCACTAACCAGGGCCTGTCCGGCAGCGCAGCGTAGGACTCTTCAAGGCTCCGCATGGATTCCACCACCACCTGGGCCAACTTCAGGGACCTAATTTTTTTACATTTTTCAAGCAAGACATTAGGACTGAACACATGATTTCACCAAGAACAACATTGGATTTAACGTGGCAAACAATTGGATTTATCCAAAAAAATCCTATGGCGCTGGCCATGCACACTGGCATTCCACGAGTCCACACCCCTGGGACGTTCCAGTTCCCATTGCGTCGATCCCCAGAGTCTGCAGAAAAAGGGAAGAAATTCCCACGATATTTGGGACAGTCTATCCATTCTGTGGAAACATGATCTACATTTTTGTTGGCCAAAACCTATACTTTTTCAATTAATTACATCCTATTTATGTTCTTGACTTTCCTCTTGTGGGAATTGCTCCGAAAAAAGTACCTTCAAAATGGATGGTTCAACACCAGCAATGACAAATTTTGCTGGCCCATTGGTGCCCAACTGTATGAGCGATGCCCATGTTCTGCTGGTTGTTGATCATCACAGTTGATGGGGTTATATCTCAATTAATCCCAATTAATCCATTTGCGTGATCATCTTGAATACCCAATAATCAGTCCCAAGAAATGAATAGGTCCAAGACATTCCACCAGGTGTTTTATTTGGGCAGTATTCCATATTGGAGAGATTGTGAATGGCGCAACCCCATTTGAGCGGATCTGGAAATAGGGTTTTAGCTCGAACATGGCCGTTTTGAATGGGAACAGGGTTATAAACCTTTCGATTTAGTTTTTGCACAACATGTTCAAACAACATCCAAAATGGTGGGTTTGAATGGGAAATTGTTGTGGCAAACTCTGGTTTTTTTTTCCTCAGATTTTTCCCAACATTTCAAATACCCTCTGGTGAACTAACATAGCTATGGAAAATCACCATTTTCAATAGTTATGTTAGTTTACCGGAGGGTAGACACCCATTTCGGGGGCATCTTCACCGAGGTCATCCACTTACGATTCCTGCGATCCCATGGACCGGGGCGATGGACGCAAAGCTCGGTACCACGGAAAGCATCAGAGCCCGCCAGGTGTTCCTGTGGGGTCAAGGCGGTAGCTTCAAGGGTTGGACAAGGATTCAGGAATGCAACTGGGAATATTCTAACTAAATCAGACTAATGTAGCTGGGGATTTTCATCTAATTGGGAATATTCCACTAGCCGATTAGCCTAACTGGATTGTCATATGCTTACCCACAAAATCGATCCCTGGGATGTAACCCAAAGTAGGGGGTGGATGACGATGGAAACAATAAGTTTAAACAGCAAAGAGTGTCGTTGTTGAGTAACCAATATGAAGATAACATGACCAACAAACATAAGGATAGCGGACCCAAAGCCAAGCGTCATCGGCGCCAAAGCCGCCAGATGGGAGACCGTGGTGCTGTGAAAGCCGTTGCCATGCCAAGAGTGATGCCTGACGCATCGGATTGGATTTTTTGGCCTCAAAAATGCTAGGATTGAAATAACTTTCTCAGCCAAAAAGGGATCGGTCCAATCAAACATGTATTCAAAAATGGAGTTTTGCACCACAAAATGGAAAACGAAGCTTGAATGGGGGTACCTTCATAATACCATCAAGAAATATCTCCATGACAACCCCCATTAAACCATATCAAAACCAACGTTTCGATGCTCAATCCTCAAATTCATCCGGATTCCATCTCATCTCATCATATGGAGGTTTCCTAAAATAGGGGTACCCCCAGTTCTCATCCATTTATAAAAGGATTTTCCATTATAAACCATCCATTTTTGGGTACCCCCATTTGAGGAAACCCCCATATCCCCATTTTACCACCATTTTTCTTGGTGAACTCCCCATTTTTCACGGCAAATCGCCACCAGTCCACCAGGGCCTCCGCCACAGGTGGACCGTAGACGTCGCTCCAGGCTGCAGCCCACTTCACCGCCACGGCGTTGTTGACGCCGTGGGAGTAGAGGCTGAAGTTGGAAGGGCCTTGGGGGGATTAATGGGTTGGTTAGTAGTGGTTAAAACTAGGTTAAAACTCCCACTAGGGGTTAAAACTCCCATTAGTGGTTAAATTTCATTAGTGGTTAAAAGCCCATTAAGTCAATAGTGGTGAATTGAATCTAGCTATTATTGAATATCATGGGTTTTCATGGGTGAATTGATGGTGACTTGAATCTATGGCCAATTGATTGATTTCATTCCCAAAGCCAACAATTGGTGGGAATGAATGCATTTTTTTATGAGGTTCATAGTGATAGTCTCATATACTGGGATGGGTTAGTAGTGCATGTCATGTTTTTAACGGTGTAGTCATAGGTTTTATGCGGTTAATAGTGGTTAATAATGGGAATTGATGGGGAGATACTTGTTTTTTCTTTTTGATTAGTCATGGGTTTTCTGGGGCTAGTAGGGATTAATCTGATGGGCTAACAATAGTATTTTAGATTGACATTTTTCATGGGATGCAGGGGTTTAGTAGTGAATTAAGTAATGTATTTATGGACGATTGGAGGCTTTTTAAAGTTGATCGTATCTTCTTTGACTAACTCAATCGAGGACATGTATGGGTTGACCACCTTTTTCTTTGTCGACACACATAAAAACTTCTTGTTCCTTTACCAACCGATAATCACATGTTCGCCTGCCAAAATGCGAGTATCAAAAACTGGGACGATCAATGGAGAGTAACAAAAGGCCAATATCTCCCTATGACTGGGATATATCAAGGAAAATGCCGTGATAGACCTAGTTTCCGACCATGTACTGCATCATGGTTTGTAAAACCTGGTGGAGATCATGATCTGAATGTTCCATCCGATCCCATGACCACATGTCGGAGAACCCACACCAGGTCATAGTTCGAACCATTGAAAACGAGGGATTCCAATCAGCAAAATGAAGATTCAAAGCACCAACTCTTTCTGGTTGGGGGTTTCAGCTTGTTCTGAGTCATTTGATTTGGGAAAAAGCAACCCTATTTAAAACCACCATCCAAACCATTGGTGATATTCTCATCATCCCCCACCTTGAGTGATTACCATGGCTTACCCATGTTGGCCCGCCGTTTCTGCTGGTAGCATTATCAATAAACCTGGCAGTTACTTGTTACAGATTTGTCATTCCCAGTGATTGCTATGTTCATAACCCCATACCCCCCCTACATTTGAAGCATCCCCCAAACGGTCCCAAACAGGTGTACCCCCCTACATCCACCATGGTTTCCGGTGTTTAGTATGAACGGGGAAAGGGATTGCCCGGTATATCCCCAGAACCATTCACCGCATTTCACCACACTACTTCGAGGATCATCCAACGAATCACGCCTGGGAACCCTGGTTAGTAAGTCCCCTAGCTAGGGTTCTTCCATGTATGAACTGCGTGGGATGATCCTCCAAATATCTTCCCATGTTCCCAGGTCTCCAAGCCAACGATGTCGGTTGGAAAGCTGCCATTGAACCAGTTCTGCCAATCGTAGCCTTGCCTGACCAAATTGAGCCATAAGTTTGTGGAGGGGTTTAAACCCTGCGGTCCCCAAGATGCAACAATCCCCCCAAAAACATATCCAAGAAACGGTTTCCGACTTTCTAAGCTGAGTTTCCAGTTGCAACAAATGGTTTTCTGAGATGTGCATACAACTGGTGGACGATGATGTGACCTGAAGATGGCCATATTATGCCAGTGGTCCTAGGTTTGGATAGGAGGGTGAACAGTTGGCTACTCAGGAGTGTTGGGGATGCGCCACTGTCCCTGTTGCTTCTGAAACAATGTGTATGTATATACACACACACACATCTACACACACACACATTTTTGATTACGTATGCTGAAATTACATGTGAGTTTTGTTGATTATCTACCCAGCACTGTTGGTTGTCATGGAAAATTCACGGACCCTCTCAATCGGACCTTTTCACCAACAGCGCCCATGGATTTTCCCTTTGATGGCTTCTGACTTTGGTTGGCTCTGTCAAGTTCTGTCTCCATGTCAATTCCTGCCTTCTAATATAGAACAAACAGTCCCTGAGAAACTCTCTGGTTTAATGTTGGATGTATTCATTCACTTTGGGAATAATTTCAGATTGGCATACAATATATCATACATTTCAGGGTGGTTGAGCCATGCTGAATATGATCAGATATGTTCCCTTAATTGCTGGTTATACCACGGTTTTTAATGGCTAGATCATCGTATTTTGGATTAAACCGTGCTAAACTACGATTTTGTGACATCTAATCCCCACATTTGATGTTCCAACCCATTGTTATCAACCATCCAAGACTGTTCACCCATCACCAAGCATACTAACCACAAGGAACCACTACATTACTAACCACTGATCGCTTTTTGCCTTTCCACCCCTAGCACCCGCAGCAGCGCCATGCCAAGCCAAGCCACACGCGCGCCAGCCACGCCAGCGTTCGCCAGGAGCGATTTGGCATACGGCAGCTGCCTCAAGTGCAGATCCCGAGTGGTTTGGGGTAGAATTCACCGGGGACAAACCATGGGATTTATGGGGGTCTATTGTGGGTTGCTAATCGGCCAATAAATGGTTGATAGCGGTTTATAGTGGCGAATGGCGGTTCGTAAGAGGTTTTACCATCAGATATCGTATCCGGTAGACATGGGGATATCAGGCTTAATTTTTGTTAATAATGTGTTGATAGTGGCTAGTAATGTTTGCTAGTATTGGTCCGTCATGGGAAATGACAAACGTCCCGCTGGCAGGGCTTCGAGCCAAGAGCTTAAATAGAAAGTGTTTGAAACCAACAACAAGCAACATATTGTGGCTACATTCCTTATCATATCATTGCTGGTTACATCCCGCTATGATATAGTATCCATTCCGATTTTTTCATTACAGTCATATCCATCAAACACATTATTAATAGCCATATCCAATCGTGCAATAATATGATATCATAATGATTATCCATTTTAACATTCCGGTTTGATATGTCATCATAATAATATGCCATAATCATCCATGTATTGCAATCATAATCATCTGTTTCAATCATTTGGGTCTGAAAATAGGGTATATCCCCAATTATAGCCTTTCATTGTTGGGAGAATGATCAGCAAAACCATTGGTTAAGGGCTACACGATTTTCAGACCCATTTGCCAAGGTGCTGCGGGTTGCAGTGGATCGCTCCAAGAAGTTGAGAGTCAGGACCTGATAGCTGTGGAATAGAGGGATCATGGTTAGTAGGTTGTGCGTGGCAAATGGGAATGTGTGGGGGGGTAGAAAAAAAACATCATTTTGTGGGGTTTGAGGGTTTCTTGTAGGTTTTTGTTTCGATTCTTGCTGCTCCTTTCGTTGCCCAGATTCTTGTTTTTTGATGCCTATCTTCTCGCTTTTCATGCTCAAAATCCTACTATGAGTTTGTATCAAAACAAGGTACCCTTAGTTTTGGAAATCTACTGGTCATTTTCTCCATTGAAATGACCATGATTTATGGTGGCCATTTATAGTGGATTTTCCCATCAAAAATGGTGATTTCCCATAGTTGTGTTAGTTTACCAGAGGGTATAGGTGATTGATGATGGCTAGGTTGGTTTACAACTAACACTTGGGTTAATGGTTGGTATATTTATATATGTATACATATACATATATCAAACTATAGTTGATGGGGGTTATAAAGCTCCGTTCTTTGGCCCCCCAGCCAGTTCGCACCAGCGCGCAGCACTCCAGGCAATGAGTCGAGCTCGACCTGCTGAGGTTGAGGCTGAAAGGCGGGGTCTAGTGACATCTTATGGTAGCACTGTAGTCCTCTCTGAAATTGCGGTATATATATATATATACATATGTGTATATATACATATATATATATAGATATATGTAATTATAAACATTGTAGACACATACACAGGTTCTACAGTGTTTGACATAGCGCGGTGCTGATATAGCCGAAACATCTTTAATTGTATGCATGTATATATATATATATATATATTATACATAATATATGATACAATTTAGTTGGTTGACCCCCCGCATTTTTGCTGGTGAACATCCCAAATGATTCACTATGGGCTTGTCTCAAAATCTGGAACCGTATTCCATGCCATCGTTTCCTTGCCATGGTGTCCCTCATTTTGAGACACGCCCTGGTAGAATGACCCCCGTCCCATTGTCCCAGCCCATCCTGCCTAAAAAAAATCACGTATATACACTAGCCAACCCCCAAAAAGATAGAGCCGTGATAAATCACAACTATCGTAGGATTTTACCTTTCTATCTTTTCGGGGTTGCTATGTATAGGTATATGAATAGAAAAATATATATACATTTACATATGTATACGTAGAAAAGCATCTAAAGAAAGAAACAAATCCATCCCATTCCCCACCTCGCTCCAAACGTTGTTGCAGTTTGGTCAAGAACTCCTCTACTGCCCCCAGCGCGTCACACGCCAAACGGCTTGGAGCCTGCCACTCGGCGTACTGCACCTGGAAAAGTTGTGGTGCCATGATAGTGATATATGGTAGAAATGTGTACATTGTATATATATACATATAATACTGTTTTCATGGTATGGTAGCTATGTATGTCTATATTATATAATTTGTAATCATATAACTTGTAATCATGGGTATAAAATGCCATAGTCAATCGGTATGAAAGTCATTTTTTTGCGACGGGGGATGTGCAGCATACAGCAAGGTACAAACACCACCACTTGCAGGGAATCTCATGGGAATATTCTGGGATAACATCAGTGGTCAAGTTGGTTTATGACTAGGCTCACTGGGGATTGTGGCGGAATTATCGGCAGTTGGATGGGCTGATAAATCAACTTACCTAGCTAGGGGAGGTTCATCTTACTTGATTGCCAATCTTAGATAGGCTGAAGAAAAAGTGCTGGGTAGTACATGGGTGTCTGAAAATGTTGCATACCCCGCAACTGCAATTTCATGGGGATTACGATGCTAAACTATAAACTCTGTGGGCAACTTTGTTGGAGACAACGCATGTTCCTCCATGTAGATAAAGACATGAGTGGGAAAGCCTTGGATATAAAAGTAGGCTCTGTCTCCAACAACCATCTTGGTTGAAGATGTTGAAGATTCTGCAGGCAGTGGATTTGCCAAACTGTAGCCAAGATACTTATGGATCTTGCAGACTGAGGTGATGGCCAAACCAGGAAAACGTGGGAATTCAACTGGAAAACATGATAGTAGATTCAGGTGAAACAGCAACGGAAACTCGCACAAATGGATGGTGCTGTGGGGGTGAACACATAGTGGAGATGGGACCAACAGATTTGAACATCGGGATTTTTAAAACAAGGGATGAAGATCACTAGTGACCATAGTGACCAATGATTTTCACTCTTTCACCAAGTCATCTTTTTCATTTTCACTCTTTCACTCTTTCACCGAGAATAGCGACTTACCCACATCATCCTTCGGGCTGCAATCGAGTCGCCAAACCTTGCAACAGGGGCCAGCGCGACCATAGGGAGGCGGAGAGAAGACCCGCACGTTCCTGATGGGGTCATGAAAGGCCCATCAGAAAACCAGAGAGTTTTGGTCAAGCATGGGGATTAATGGGTGTTGGATGGGGTTGAATGAACTTGCTGGGTGTGTCTAAAAATGCAGGATAATTTTGGGTCAACAGTCAATCATGTGGGAATAGTAAGAAAGAGAATGATCAGGATAGATTATTGGATGTCCATATTATGAGAATATATCATATTATGGGAAGACATCATATATCAGTTTTTGGTCAAAGATGGGCGTGTCTGAAAATAGGGCATACCAATAAAACAGCCATTCAACGGGGAAATTTACGATAAACATCAAAATTGGGATTTTGGGTCAAATACCCTCTGGTAATCAAACATAGCAATGGAAAAAAGCCCATCTAATTCGATGATTTTCCCAGCTATAACTCTTCATTTGTCAGGGATTTCCCAGCTAGCCACGTTTGATTTCCGGAGGGGCTATGTATGGTACGGCAACCCTCGAAAAAATCGAACAGCAATTCATCAATATTTAAGTAGGATTTTACTTTTCTATCTTCTTTAGGGTTACTATATGTATGTGTATACATGATAGTATATGTAACCGTACAAATTATCCATGGGTTGTCAAAAACAACAAAACACATTTGTCTTTTACTGGCATAAAATGGAATATCCATGGTTATAATGGGTACAATGTATTTAATTGAGACCATTGCTCTCGTTCTCCATGGCTTGCTTCTGTTATCCATTTACTCACAACAACACTGTTTTGAACCCATACCCATCTGATTGCAGATGGAAGTTGGGTGGTTGGGAGGCGGTGCAGGCGCCGTGTCGGGCTTTTGAACAACAACCGCTGGGATCTTACCAGTATTTCACCTGAAGATATGGGGGTTTCTTAAAATGGGGGATCCCCAAAACCATGCGTTTCAATCCTAAAATGGTCAATGTTGCATGATTTGGGGGTACCCCCCCCATTTTAGGAAACCTCCATATGCCCATATGCGGATGGATGACAATTGAGATATGTTCAACAGCAAGAATTAAGATCTCATATGATTTTAGCAATAATATATTGCCAGCAAAACAAGGGATAACCCTGCAATATCCAAGTCATACGTTAGATATATATCTCACTTACAAATTTGTGAAACTAGGGCAGATTGGTTGATGAGACCGTCCAAGGGGGATATATCCAATCTGTTGTGCTCGATTGTGCAACCTGCCTCCTCCTGCCCAGCTGGAGCGTCATCTGGCCACTCATCGGGGCCCAGCCAGCCTGGACGGTCAACTAACGACCCAGTAACTCAGTGATAGGCCGTCTACAAAAAGGGAATGATCGCACCCCCCAAAAGAAGATAGGAAAGTGAAATCCGATTGTAAAAGCGTGGCAAATTACTCTTCTATCTCTTTGGAGATTGTGAAAATTATATGTCTACAATCTCATCCGCCCAACAAAAACAACCCCATTCTATGGTTCCAAATATCTTTTGCAATCCACTACTAAACCATGCTTTCTGGGGGGTGTCTATCATTAGGGGAAGGGATTATCCGCATTGCACCACCACTTCTGTTGGTCAAATCAACGTTTTTCACGGTCAATCCCCTTTACATCCACATAAATTCCGATAAAGTCCCCAACATGATTTTCTTGTTACATATATATATATATATAATTATATATACATATATACAGTATATATATATATACACATAGTTATTTCCATTCTTCTTGGTTAAATCTAAAAAAACCATCTCCCACATCATCCAGGCACCATCCAGGCACCACCCTCCCCGTTTTCGCCTCCCGGTGCGCTTTGCAGCACCCGTTGCACCGCCTCATGACACCGCTGCGCCAGGCGTGTGGAGCTGGCGCCGGCTGCCAGCGGGACCAAGCCGTTCAGGGCGTAGGGGAAGTCCTGCAACGGGACGGCGGTGGTTTTCATGGGAATGTCATGGGAATATCATGGTGACATCTGATTTCCAATGGGATGTTAGTGGGATATGTCCAATTGATAATGGGATATATGATGCAAGCATCATGGGATAATAGGGACTTATAATGGGATCTTACTGGGATATCCAGGGGATAATCAGTTGGATATTATTGGTTCACCCTCCGATAATGCAACATGGCAATTGGAAATTCACTATTAACGGAGGTTTAGTTCCCTGGGAAAATCATCTATAAAATGGAGGATTTTCTACTGCCATGTTTGATTGCCAGAGGGTATATAATGGTAGATCATAGTGTTATAATGGTTATGATGAGGTGGAATATGAAGTGAAGCGTTGATACAGTAATACGATATAATATGATATGATAGTGTTATAATGGTTCTACTGGGGTATAATGATGATTAATGGATACAATGCGATATAATGAAGGTGATTATATACACACCCTACCAATCCACGTGTCATATCCATATCATCCATACCTTTCCCCTGCTGTATGCGCATGGTTGGTGATGTACTATCATTATTCTTATTCTATCAAAATTTCCATGACGGGGCATCCCTCATTTGCGACAATCTCATGGTTCTTCATCACAAATATGGTATATAGTAAATTCAAGCAACATGCACATAATAATACATTCAAAACCCCATCTTTAAATCAATAATGAAACCATTTCCCTCCAAACATACTTTTCATTACCATGCTGTATCCATTCTATTTCCTACGCCTCGCCTCAAAGAGACTGGAGTAGGAGGACCTGACATGGCGATACAAAGGCGGCGGTGAAAAAGACCGACTGCAATGGAAGATCGTATGGGACATAATTTGGGATAATATGCTATGTTTATGTATATCTGTATGTAACCAACAGTATGACATGCGGGTCTGCCCAAAAATTCGGAGATACCCGAGATTCACAGAACATTTGTGGAGATTCAATGACAAAATAATGAAAGACCATGATGGATTGGGGTAGCCTATTATTTGACAAACTGAAGTGGGGATGCAATCAGCTGTAGGTTGTGGAATCCCAACTCCCAAGAGTCCCAGGCCAATGCAATGCGCGAAACACAGGACGGCATCACTGGCCACCGAGGAAATTGGAATCCACCACAGGTGGATAAAACCTACGGCGCGGCAAGGTGAAGCCCCCTGACACCATACTAAAGATTAGACCCCATAAATCTCATGGAATTTCGTACAAAACCTATTGTAATTCCATATCAATCGAATATAATCCTATGAAATCCCATACATCATGGTTATACCAATGCTTATAATAAGCTATATATCTGGCCCCATTTCTTAAGTCGACCAGTTGTTGCTCCCTCGTCGAGGTGCTCAAAGAGGTGACCAGCTAGGCCTTCAGCACTACGACGCAGCACCTGGTGTGATTTTGGTCACCATGGAATGCTTGGGGGATACTCCCTAATAATTGTAGGGATTTGTAGGGATTTTAAGCATTTTACTATTCAAATTATAGGGGCCAATGGGATTAATGGTTTTTATGGTGATTTGCGGTGATTCATGGTGATTTATCGCGAATTATTACCAACAATGATGGACTAACGATTTTTTCCATAATTGGGATTTAACAATAATTTATGATGATTTTAACCGCTAAACATGGGATATACTTTATAAGGGATGGTTGATTGATAATTGTATGGAGAGAATTAACCCACAAAACATGGGTTATCATCGGGGTATAAAATGGGATTGGAATGCTTTTTGCTGACAATCGTGGATTTCTGAGGATGGGAGCTAATCTTAGATATCCATTCTGAGGTGTTGTCTTTCCCCATCGATGGCTTAGAATTCGCCCAACCTACCAAGAACGCTTCAAGTATAGTCTAGCCATTGAGGTAATGCATCAGTCCTTGGATGATCATTCCACAGATAAATGGTTAGTAGCCATGGTGATCGGATTCGTCCCAGTGGGTTTTCCCATCTATAAACGGGTTATAAGTTATAAGTATGGTTATTGTTCACTTACTAAGGGGGATAACCCTCCAAGCAGTCAAAAATAGGACCCACAGGAGGCAGGTCTGTTTGAAGTAGCCAAAAATGAGCTTGAACTAGTATGGGATTTAGGTCTGGATAGTTCACCATATTTCACAACCATGTTCCTTCAGAGCATCTACCCTCTGGTAAACTAACATAGCCATTGAAAATGGTGATAGAAATAGTGGATTTTCCCATAAAAAAAATGGTGATTTTCCAGTTCGCTATGTTAAATTACCAGAGGGTATCCCATGATTCGTGGTTGTTGGTGGTTGATAAGCCCTTGGTCACCTTTGGGGTGGTTGGATCGTGGTTGTGTGGGTCGTTGGATCGAAATGATATGGCTTTGTCCAAAGGTAAAACGCACATTGGATTTAATGGGATACGATATGTAGTAAAAAATAGTGAACATCTTCAATTCTGGTGGGCTAGCCGTCATTTTTTCAAACATGTGTAAGAACTACTATTGTCGATACCATTCCTACATTTCATTTCAAATCAATTGTTTATATAGTTGATCATATATTACTATTACTATCGCCCTTGGACCTTGAAAATCACCAATTTTTAGTGGAAACTATTGGAAACTCATCTTCCAACCCCTATCTGGCAGGGTCCTACACTATTGTTATATTCCACATGGGGTCATATTCCATTTTTGCTGTTGTTACTACTATCAGTAATATTCCATCAAATTATATATAAGATTACCCTCTGGTAATCAAACATGGCAATGGAAAATCCACTATTGACAAATGATTGTCCCATTAAAAAACCTCCATTTATAGGGGATTTCCCAGCTTGCCACGTTTGATGAAACCGGAGGGTATCATTACTATATCACTACTATTACATACTATTCATCAAATTATACATCAGATTAAGATTATCATTACTATATCACTACTATTACAATCTTCCCACAGTTTTTCTCCAAAATCTCCACTTGATCACCGGAGCACCTCCTTGAGCCACCCCTCAGGCTCCACGTGGCCCAAGGCGAAGGCACGCAAGCGCTTTCGCCGTGGGGACCTCAAGTGGTGTTCGACGTGTGAGCCGCGATGCGGGGCTTTATTGAAATGGGGAACCCATTTTAACCATCCTTTTTTTTCTCAAATGAAACCCATGATTTTGGGGTAGCTTAATTTCGAAAAAATATGGAACCGGTTGGTTGAAAGTAATCAGATTCCGTGACATCAGTTTTTCCCAATAAGAGCAGTAGACAATCAAAAACGACATTGGCAAATCTAGCGGTACATGGATGATAAACAAAACCGGGCAAACACGAGGAACTTGAGGCATCAGCCCGGATGCGCAATTTGCGAATGGTTCCTAAAAAGGAACTAGGGGGGTTCAAACAAAGGTTCTACAAGCACCAATGGAAGGATATGAGAAAAACATCAAATTGGATAAAGTAGAGCCACATATATCTGAGGGTTAACTTCGACGTGCACCCCACTGGCATCCGATGCAATACACACCACTTTCGGCCTTCCTAGGTCGCATCTGTTGGGGCCAAACCTGACAATTCTTGGTGTCTGGTGGGATGTTTTGCCACAGAGACTTGGGTTGATGCAGCATGTGAAGGATTAAATCGAAATCGAGATCTATCAATTTCTGAATCTGTCTATGTCTATCTATGCCTATCTATCCTTATCTCTACATATCTATATATCTGTATCTCGCTATCTCTATATATCTTTATTTCTCTATCTCTCCGTCTATCCATCCATCCATCCTTCCTTCCATCCATCTCCTTCTCTGATCGTATCTAAATAATACAAATATATTCTAATCACATCTGATTAAACCTTATCCAGAAAACACAGTTCGAGAAATACATGCACACCCACAAAGTATGAATATGAAATATACATACATATATACATGTATATACAGTACATAAATTGACATGAATTACATAAATTAATATAAATTACATAACTTACATAATATACATACGTCATGAGCCAAAGGCAAAGCAGTACTGGCAGTACTGGCCAACTACAGTAGATGGACAAAATGTTCAAACCCTGGCACACACTGTCGGTTGAACCCCCCTTCCCCCAAATCTCAATGTTTCAGCGCGCGTGTTAGCAAATTTGATGTTAGGGGTTTGATTTCTTTCGTCCATTCGGGGGCATGCGCCTCAAGTCACATCAACATTGAAATTTGGGGGTGAGGGGGTTGCATTCAATAGAGAGGGTTTGAATATTTCGTCCATCTACGGTAGGAACACACTCTGTTTGGTTATCATGAGGGAATGCCCCATATACAAGAGATGGCTATGATGGCTATTTGGCACGGGAAACTACAACTTACATCCAGTTGCGAATCCGTTACTATCACTTCAGCTGGAAAATCCCTCTTTTTGCCATGAAAAACATTGCCAAAAAATCCCACTGCGGCCCCTGACGGAGCTTTCCCATGGACATCTACCTCCAAAGGCAAATCGAGTTCAAGGGGAGAACTGATGGCTTTGGGAAATCCACAACTGGAGTTGGGTAACAGGTGAGGACTGAGCCGTTCGATGGCGCAGTTGGGTTTGGTTTGATTTGGTGGGTTGGTTTACGAGCAAAATTACAGGAAACCATTTTTCTACCTCCAAATACAGAGGTTTCTTGTAAACAAATCCTTGCAACCAAGTCTAGGATTGATACGAAAAATGCAAACTCTGTGGGAACGGGGTCTTGAATTTTGAACCGCGCTAATTTCATGGCCTTGGTTTGGCCATTATTTGCTGAGAAACCTTTCTGGAGGTTACCATTGAGATTCATTCTTTTCTGGATTTCCCCGCCACCATATCGTATGAGGAGCCACCTTGCACAATAATCTTTGTCCAAAGTAGTGGGAAGCACGCATAATCATAGACAACTCAAAAGAATATGGGTCATTGGGTTTCCGTTGATAGATTGAATAGTGTTTATGAGCATGATAAGTAGACCCCATCTATCTTGGTGAATATGTCTTGCCTGGTCCATCAATGTTGTCAGGTATATCAATCCAGAGTTTCTCATAAAAGTCAAAATTCACTGGTAAAGTCGACAGTACACAAATAGTACCACCCTTCTATTTGCGGATCCAAGCCCTGATATCATGGGATTGGTTTAAGGGAAAATCGAAACCGGAAACCATCGATTTTCCCATGAAATATGGGGTTCTCCTGTAAATTGTCCCTTCAACCAATCCACGCCCTGGTCCCTTTTTCTTTCACAACTGGAATGTGTTCGGCTGATTCAAACCCTTTGGATTTCACCAAGCCAAAGGTGAATTCCCCTGTGATGATAGCTGGTTCGTAAGCCCCTACTGATGGTTGTTGCTGGTTAAACCCTTTAATTATCTTCCAACACTTTTTTTTCGGCACTTCGGTACTGCTTTTCAGCGACTACCCAATGGTGATGATTAGCCTCTGGCTCTGTACCCTCTGGCCACCTTGGCTGACATTGGAAAACAACCTAATTGGTACGGTAGATCATCTTGCCAAAATGGAGGTTTTTCCGTTGCCATCTTCGTTTGCCCAAGGGTAGTTGAAGGAACATCAGAACGAATTTTCATTGTTCTTAGCTTTGTCTGAAAGCACTTTTACCCCCAGATCCAATGGTGTGAAACCTTAGTCTCCCTAGTGATATGGTGCCCCTGCAACTATCGCGACATATCGCGACAGCCACACAAATTACAGTAGACTTGCGCCGACTAGAGATGGATGCTATCTCTCGTCTCAGAAGGGGATAGTACTACAATGCAGTCACGATCACCAGTCAACTATAATTATCCTGAAGTAGATAGAATAAAGTCTAACATAAGCCACTCTCGAAGTTCCCATTTTGCTGAAGAGGATTCTATAATTCTTCGGAATTATGTATGATAAATCCAAAATCTGACATGGGGCGTATTCCATATTTGGGGATTATTGTGCTTATCTGGAGGTCTTGGTGCATGGGATATCATGGGTGTTACGAATTGATTCTTTTTGATATTTGCATCCGGATTCACATCCACCAAACATGACTGGGTCATAATATACATCATCCCAGATAGAAATGTACTCAAATTCATTTTCACCTCTATTGGGGATGCTTAATGGCATTGGGTTTGCCATATTATGTGACACTCACGATTTTATATCCCAGTGAACATGTTTCAAAATCACACGTCCACGGGCCATATCATCCCCACCTGTTCTAGTCTTTGTCGCAGTTCTTCACTTTCAGCGCAGCTCTCATCACCCAAAGCGTCTGGCAGACAACTTCTGGGTTGGTTTACATGATGTTGATCCTAATATGGTACCAGGGCAGGAGATATGAGGATTATAGTGGTCATGTAGTGGTTATTCCAAACAGAATGGGGTTTTAATGGCTTGGAATGGCTATCTATTGCCACACTTGGGTCTATGCAGGGTTGCTAACATGGTGTGGTGGTCATACCAACTATAATGGTGCTCTACTGGGACAGAATAGTTGAATATACCCTCTGGTAAACTAACATAACTATGGAATATCACCTTTTTTAATAGGAAAATCCACTATTTCTATGGCCATTTTCAATAGCTTTTGGTATGTTTACCAGAGGGTACATCCTCAAGAGACGTTCCCATCTTTTTGGGGACCCCGGTAAAACCAACATCGGGCCATCGGGCGATATAGACCAACCCCAAAATGAAAGAAGAAATATCAACCAGTTTTCCTGGTCATCGCCTTGAAACTTCTCATGGCCCCCACAATTTTTTGTTCCCCTTGGACATGTGTTTTCTTCTCTTGATTTTTCTTGTAGATTCCGCGTAAAATATCAGAGGTCGGTCACTACCAATCGATTTTCAAGATACTCAGACTTCTTAACACCTCAACTAGTGCCGACACTGATGATTGCTGGCTTGTCGGCTGCCCCAATACCAGTGGCCAAATGAACGCTAGCAATCCAACCCAAAGTGGAAAATTAGCTCCTTGCAAATTTTTGCCCCAGTTTAGTTTTGTGTATGCAAAATAACTCCATTTCTGCCCGTTGGTGTTAGCATACATGCTCTCAATTGTTGTTGTAAGCCCATTCCGCATTTTTGTGGGTCCATCGTCCATCCGTTGCGTTCGTTGTTTCTTCCCCCACTATTGTTGCTCAATTTTGTAAGTTTATTCCACATTTGCAAGATGTTTTTGTTGGACCAAATCCAAATTTTCGGCAATTGAATCAAATTGAATCCCATGTTTTTTGTCAAATCTTGATTTTTTGAAACATATTTGATACCTGATTGTTTCAACTTGGAAATCACCATCAATCCCTAACTCAGCAAAACCTACTTACAGGCCAAATAACCTATCATAAATCACTTTTGCATGTAAACCACCAAGGTTTGTCTGAAACGGGACAAGCCCAAATCAATTGGTAATCAAACATAACAATTGAACATGTCCCATTTATAGATTATTTTCCCATTCACACCTCCATTTCTAGGGGTTTTCCGTTGCAACTTTTTGATGACCGGAGAGTAATAATCATTATCCCTATTAAATCATTATCCCGTATCCCTATTAAATGGCCATGCAATGGTGGTGAATCCCCCATTCTAAGAGACATCCAGTTGACTCAGTTGCTATCCAAAATTTCCCTTCAAATTTGTCTCAATTGTAGCCTTTATATCACCTTTATACCATCATTTATACCATCATTTAGGTTCATTATTAAACCATATTACGCCCATGGGCCCCTATAAGACATGATATAACCACCAATTTATTTGTTGGTTCAATCCCACCCGAAAAACATTTGGCAACATATGCCCATCAATCCTCCATTCCTTCTTGGATAAATGTATCATTAAACCAACCCTCCTTGTATCTCATAAAACCTCACTTTGTCACTTTTTCTTTCTTGCTCAATCCATAGTTTCCCCATGAATCACCAAATTTGTTGATATGTTTGTCTGAAAACGGGGTATACTTTCCAAATATCAATGTAACAGGCAGCATGATTATTAACCATCAAAATTTGGGGGTAACTGATTCTCAGACAAACCCATATATCCCCACTAGGAGGTTTCCAATCCATGGAGGTACCCTCAAAAGTGATGGTTGATACTAAGCATGGACAAGTCAGCCTGTGGTCCTCTGAATCTTAAATTTTGATCAATCCCCATCTTAATATATCTTAATATTGAAACTCATGGTGACATGGGGGTCCCTCTGCGCCTGCCAGTTCCGCACGCAAGGCAGGGGAGGAGGAAAGCAAGTCGGCAGCCTGTAACATGTCGATGTTCGGGAAATGGGCAAAACAATCTGCATTGATACATATATATATATATACACATAGATATGTATCGGTATACTTTGGTTGGGTCCCCCATTGTATTCATAGATTCTACCACAACATACAAAAACAATACCAATGCAAAATCTGTCCATAAGCTCACATATTTACTGTTTTGTAGTATTGAGGAACACTAAAACACCGCATGCATGCATGGCATCTCCCACCCCAAACCACCTACCCATCCCACCCCGCAAACCCAACCCTAAAACCTCCCCACCCCCGACCTGCGAAACCTAAAGCTGTGAGTCCCGTGAATGTTATGGAACGCTCAAAACAGTGCAAAAGGGACCTAACCCAAGTATGCCCATATCTGTGTGACATGCGTTTTTAGAACACCGTTGCTCATTGTTTTGATTTTTTTTTCAGAACTCAGGCATCGTAAGTCTTAAGTGGTTCATCATCCAGTAGTCAACATGGTGTAGTTAATACGTGCCATGGTCAAAAGATGGTGTGTACCGGGCTCTGCGGGCTCGGCGTTGCTGCTCTGCGACATCAATCTGAGTGTGTCGCACCGTGGTCTTTTTGTCACCACATGTCTATCATATGTACACACACCTGATATACTATGTTTCATTTGTTACACACACCTGATATACTATGTTTCATTTGTTTCGCTTCCGTTCTGGTTGGTTTATCCGGGCTACAGTTGATTGTATATCCACAATGATATGTCCATATCGCCATAAAATATCATCCCCATGAAAACATAGCCCTAGTATATCCCATAAAAACCCTGGTTAGTAAGTCTCCAAAGTAGATTATCCCATAATAAATGGATTATAATAACCATGGATCATACCCATAATTATTCACCACTTCCGATCCGTAGGATGATCCCATGGCCAGTTGGCCACAGCGCGGAGACCTCAGGAGCTTGCACCAGTTCAAGCAAAGCCGGCCAGTTGCTGGTCACCTGCCTGCCGGTGAGTTGGTGGAGTTTTCTAGCAGTTGAGGGAGAAAAAACGGATGGGAAGAAAAAGTGGGGAAAAAACCATGGGCCAAACAAAAGGGGAACTAACCGGGAATTCATGGGAAGTCATACAAAAAACACACAGCATATTATACTATGGGGGGTAAACTACCAGTCCCTCCAAGCAACATAGAACAAGCCATGAGTCGGGGGTTGGAAGACAACATTCAGGGTCTATGTTGGATGGGAGTCGGAAAGTGGTACTCAGGAACTAATGGGATATAACAAACAGGATACAACATGGGGTATCACATGGGGATATAGGGATATAATATGATATAATGGGATATAATCGGATATAACGGGATAGAATAGGAGGACATGGGACGTAGAACCAGCAACATGATATTTGGGGTTGTCCAGGAATGAATATTCATTGCAACTTTGGATAGGAAATGATAACAAACCACTGGATATTTGCTGTGGGCAGTCGCCCCTGGCGATGTTTTCCTGAGGGATCCTTCACTACCCTTGGAGCAGCGCTTCAAAATTGGACTCCTAAAGAAGGCAGAAATTGTGTTTGGGCTGAATTTCCAATACACACATGTACTTAATCATATTCAGATCCTGTTTCTGAAATGCAGTCCATCTTGGAGTCCAGGTCACGATCGAAACACCCAAGGCATTGAACCCAACCAGACTTGGGAAAACATGGATTTATATCCACCAAACTTGGGTAAACATGGATCTAGTGATTGATATTCCCATCATTGTTGATGAAGCCACCTTCTTTTTGTGGTTGACTAAAGCTTCAGATTTCCTCCCAACAAGGTCCTGGGCAGAGCAAGTGATCTTACTCATTTGGGCAAATTTGTAATGCTTCAGAAACTGTTTGATTTTCGATCATGTAGCAATTCCCCACTAACAGTAAATATCATGATATTAAAAACTCCAATTAATATTAATTCACCACTATCCATTATCCAATTCCCCATGTAGAGTAAACACCCCATGATCAAACAACCAAATTATCGCAATCCCCCATTTAGAATAAACACCCATGATCAAATTATTCCAAGTCATCGCAACTTCACATTTTGCGGGATGATTGGATGATTCCCTGCATTCCCAACGATCCTCTATGGTTCAACTGATCGGCTCCCGCTCCCACGGCCCCCTCTTTTTGCTCCCGTCTCCGCTGCCGCTGTCTCTCTCTTCGCTGCTTACCAGCTGGCCCTGAGGTTGCGTCATCAAGGCATGGTCCACTGGTTTAAGAAAATCAGTTTCCCAAGTCAAATCACCATGGCATGGGGGAATTGTATGCAATTATCTTCCATTTTTAGACAGAACCATATCAAGCCCCCGTTTCTGGGGTGTGAAATTCCGAGTTCTTGAAGTTAGTGAAACCACACATCCCAGGGGGATGTGTAGTAATATGGCAAACCCAATGATAAACTGCCAGGAACCAACCATTTGGGATTAGGGGTATATCGGTATATTGAATAATAGACCCTAGTTGGGGATGGTTTGCTATGGGGTTTGTAAGTCCCCCCAGAGGGTGGGGTGGGGGGGTTTGAATCGTACCCGCTCACCAGTCTCTACGCATTGCTAACCTTAGGTACCAAAAAAAGTTGATGTTTAGCAGGATATCAAATATATCCTATCAAAAGGACTAGAAAAGAATCAGTCACAATTATCCAGGCAACTATAGTTAACTTGTGACAGGTACTTATATTTACTACCGGGTTCCATACTTGCCACTTGTGATGGGTGGGAAGTGAGCAGTGTTCAATGGTGTTCATGAGAATTGCCAGTTCATGGATTATAATTATTATAGTATAAAGGGTAGTGTAACCCTTTCCACTCATCAAGCAAGCATCATTTATGAAGTGTCCCCTTCCATTTTCTTACTGACAACACTATCAATGATGGCTAAATCCCCATTAACAAACCTCATCAACCAGGCTTAAATCATTAAACTCATGAAAACCCCAATTTTGTTGGAGATCCCATCAGAAAGCTCCAGCAATCCCGATTTCAGATCTTGGAACGCCCAAATCCACCATTTGTTGGTTAAAACGCTATCTTTGATCGTTAAATCCCCATGAACAAACATCAAACAGGCTTTTGATGTTGAAATGTCATTTCATGGGTATACCCCATTTTGGAAAATCATCACACATGTATATCAATACATGTCCATATTGAAATCCCTTGATATTCCCAATACGCGTCCATCCAAAAGTGGGGAATACCTCCAAATTGCCATTTTACTAGGGAAAATCATGATTCACGGTCAACATTTGTGGCACCACATTTTCAGACAAACTCAAATAATGATCAGTTTCATCCCAGTTGACCATCCTCGATGTAATATTGCTGTATGTATATATATATAATATATATATATATGTATATATATATATACACACCTTCCTGTAATTGAACGTCCACGATTTAGTTCGGGGATTCTTCTTGGCTTCCAATCCCTGCATCTACCGCTTCGACGAGCCGCTGCTGCGTCTGCGCTGGTGCGCTCCAATCATCGCCGCCCGCAGGTGCATCCCAGGATCCATCGCCCGCAGCGTTGGTCATGTCGTCCCAGTTGCCAGCGGCACCTGCGGGGAAACACCCTGTGAGGTAGAAATGATGGGATAAGTCATGGGTGTAACCATCATGAGTGTTGTATAAAAACCAACCTTTCGTTTTCCGTATGTCTATATTTTGATGTAGATATCTCACCATTAAATAGTTGATAGTTGTTGACCTCATCAAATGATTTTTCGATAAAATGAGTCATAATGGTTGCGTGTTCTGGTATATGATGAGGATCCTGTTCTGACGTGTTGTAAGAGTGTTGTAGTGGTGTTAGCTGTTCGGTGCTTTTGGTACTCCCAGACTCTACAGCACTAGCACCGCGGCGCCTGCGCCATCCCAGGCTTGTGCGGGTGCACTCCATTCTTGCTGATGAACCACAGGAGGCTCCTGGTGACCGGCCGGGAATGTCTGTGAAATCCAGAAGCAATGAATGATGGAGCTTGTGAGGTGCATGAAATCATCAATGAAGGAGCACATATCAAATGGAGCAAATGGTTTTGGAGATGCAAATGAAATGACATGAATGCAAATGAAATCAATGACATGAGAGGATCAATGCACGAATGCAGCAATGAATGAATGAATGAATGAATGAATGCATGAATGAATGAATGAATGAATGAATGAATAAATGAATGAATGAATGAATGAATGAATGAAAGACAGAATAAAGTGAAATGAGCGTGAAATGAGCATGAAATGAAATGAAATGTGAGTAAATGCGAATGCAAATGAACATAAATGAACATAAATGAACATAAATGAACATAAATGAACATGAAATGAACATGAAATGATCATAAATGAACATGACATGAACATTAAATGAACATGAAATGAACGTGAAATGAAATGAACATGAAATGCATATGAAATGAATATGAAATGATCATAAACGAACATGACATGAATATTAAATGAACATGAAATGAACGTGAAATGAAATGAACATGAAATGCATATGAAATGAATATGAAATGAATATGAACATCAACAGGAACATAAACATGAACATAAACATGAACATGAAATGAAATGAACACGAAACAAAATGACATGGAAATGAACATGAACATGAAAAATAGCGATCTCCGCTGTCTTTGCCAGAAATACATGTGCTAGGGTCAACACATGGTCTATGGTTTCTAGTCCTCCATCCTATATGAAAATTGATTGGTGACCATCCCCAAATGTGGGTATATCATCCAATTTCATGCAATAGTTGGTTGATTGTTGGTTATACATCCCATGAAATCCCCACTCATCGCCGTTTAATGGGTCCTCTTGATGGAAAAAGAGGCAATTGCACGGGAAACACTGGGCCAAGAATAGTGAAGCGAGGGGCATCAGCATCTTGATTGTGGTTTTGAGTGTGTCCATGCAACTTGGTTTTCCCTGGCCTTTTCAAACAGCTGTTGGCAATTCTGGACAGACCTTGCTACAAATTTGCAACCTGAGCTGCAATTGCAGAGGTGGCACTACGAGAACCTGGACCGCCCCAAGTCACAACCGATCCATCTGCAAGAATCGCAGCAAATGCCACATCAGTTGCGTGAACCTGCTGGACACCCTTGAGCTGATCTTTGACTCCAGAGCTGTCACCACCAGAATTTGGATCGCCCCAACTCACAACCGATCCATCTGCAAGCATCGCAGCAAATGCGCGACCAGTTGCGTGAACCTGCTGGACACCCTTGAGCTGATCTTTGACTCCAGAGCTGTCACCACCAGAATCTGGACTGCCCCAAGCCACAACCGATCCATCTGCAAGGATCGCTGCAAATGCGCCATAATAGGTTGCGGTTCCGTGAACCTGCTGGACACCCTTGAGCTGATCTTTGACTCCAGAGCTGTCACCACCAGAATCTGGACTGCCCCAAGTCACAACCGATCCATCTGCAAGGATCGCTGCAAATGCGCGACCAGTTGCGCGAACCTGCTGGACACCCTTGAGCTGATCTTTGACTCCAGAGCTGTCACCACCATGATCTCGATCGCCCCAAGTCACGACCGATCCATCTGCAAGGATCGCAGCAAATGCGCCACCATTTGCGTGAACCTGCTGAACACCCTTGAGCTGATCTTTGACTCCAGAGCTGTCACCACCAAAAATTGGACGGCCCCAAGTCACAACCGATCCATCTGCAAGAATCGCAGCAAATGCCTCATCAGTTGCGTGAACCTGTTGCACACCCTTGAGCTGATCTTTGACTCCAGAGCTGTCACCACCAGAATCTGGATCGCCCCAACTCACAACCGATCCATCTGCAAGAATCGCCGCAAATGCGCAATAAGCTGCGTGAACCTGCTGGACACCCTTGAGCTGATCTTTGACTCCAGAGCTGTCACCACCAGAATCTGGATTGCCCCAAGTCACAACCGATCCATCTGCAAGAATCGCAGCAAATGCCTCATCAGTTGCATGAACCTGCTGGACACCCTTGAGCTGATCTTTGACTCCAGAGCTGTCACCACCAGAATCTGGACTGCCCCAAGTCACAACCGATCCATCTGCAAGAATCGCAGCAAATGCCTCATCAGTTGCGTGAACCTGCTGGACACCCTTGAGCTGATCTTTGACTCCAGAGCTGTCACCACCAGAATCTGGACTGCCCCAAGTCACAACCCGGTTGCCTCCACAGCACCACAATGCGATAGCTGATCCGAAGATACCTCCTTTTGTTCCTGCTACCTTTGCCGATATAACAATTGCTGTCAGATGGTCCCCCTCTTGAAGTCCTGCAGCTTCCAGAGACTCCATAGGCTCTACCATATGATTATTTGCAGTCACAAGCCTCAAGAAGCCACACTGAAATGATCTCTGGGCCAGAACCCTCAAGTCCCCAACTTTGGAGGACTGCAGAAGTGCATCATTTAGCCAACACTCAAAACTACCAGTTCCTCCTACTACTCTGGAGCCACACTGAACTGCGGGGATGTGGGTGACCAACATCAACCTGCTCTATCCACCAGAGGCTTGCAACATCTTGCAAATATTGTCTCCATTCGCATATATGGTCTCCGCAAAGCAGGAACAAGTATATTGCAACAATAGATTTCAAACCAAAAGTGGGATTTTCCAGCCAGCCACGGCAATGATGACACCAGAGGGTCTATTTCATCGAACTAACGGCTGTACCATGGCACACATTCTGTGTGAATTTCAGGACCTTAAAATGGAGGTACTGTACCATAAAAGACTATATTTGCTGGGTATATTCCCTTACATAGCCCTTACATCTTGTACCCTCTGGTAAACTAACATAACTATGGAAAATCACCATTTTTAATGGGAAAATCCACTATGTCTATGGCCATTTTCAATAGCAAACTGTTAGTTTACCAGAGGGTACATGTTACCTCCAATTTGGGTTCCTGAAATGGCCATTGACACATAGCTCCCCAAGATTAGCTCCTCCTCCTGTTGCATGATCTCTTCCGGATCGCGCCAGAAGAACCTCGCTGCAAAACACAGGGGCAAACATCATCAAACATAGGGGGGTCATCAACAATGATGTGTTGAATTGGTGACAAGATCAGCAAAAATGGTGGGTTTGTCTTTATCTTTCGTGCTGAAATTTAACGAGGGGGTGGTTTATGGACAAGACGTCGGGCATTTCATAGGGCAACATTGGGGATTCAATGTGGGATGCAAGAGACAACCCTCTTGTTTTGGCTACCATCTGGTAATTTAACGAAGCTATTGAAAATGGACATTGAAATAGTTGATTTACCCATTCAAAGTGGTGATTTTCCATAGCTATGCTAGTTTACCAGAGGGTACCCAATGATTTGACCCATGTCCAGTGCATAGTCCGAGCAATTTTGCATCACCAACAACCACTCATACCAATCGCTGAAACATGCAAGCTCACGCATTACGAGTAGTGCTGCTCATTTCCCCCTCGTATTTTTCATTGTTTCCTAGACTTGGTTGAAGGGACCATTTACAGTGCGGGGTCGCTCCTATTTGGGTGCAACAACTCATGCTTTCCTGTAATATGTATACACACATATATATATATACCCCGCAAATTCACATAGATCCCAATCAAGATTTGCCCATTTTAGAGGAAAGTAGTCTTCCAAGCCCCAACAAATGCCATTGTCCGTGAGTTAGTTGCAGGGATAATCCCTTCCCCCAATATTAAACACTCCCCGGAAAGCTTGGTTTAGTAGGAGATTTCAGATCCAGCTATAGGGTGTGTGCAATGGTGTCCAATGTGAACGGGGGATGGGATAAGTCGGATAAGTACACCAACCCCACTGATTGTTGGTTCCCAATCTTCGCATCGGCTGAGCAGAGCAACGAATCCACCATGACATCCCAAGGCTGCTGTCGGGGAAGGGTTCCACGGAGGTACAGGACCTGCCGCAGTTTGCGCCACGGCGGGTGATTTTTAGCATGAAAAAATCATCCATTTTTTTTGGGCACGGCGGACCATAACTGCAGTTGGGGTTATGGTTATCTGGGCAAATTATGCTATAATCAATCTATAAGTCCATATCAGTCCTAAGAAATAAGTCAGGGGATGGTTCCCCCTGAGCTCAAACAGCCAGGAGAAATGCAATCCTATCACTCCGCCTTTATTTTGAAGTTCCCAACCCCAAACATGAATAGGTCCGATACTACGCAATACTGGGGATCCCTTGTGATATCCAAGGTATATCAAGCCCAGCGTGGACATGCATCCCAGTTGGTAAGTGGTTCATAGTTAGTATACATACATACATATATGTGTATATATATATATAGAATTACATGTAATCATATATAATTACATATAATGATATATAATTATATATAATGATATATAGTTATATATAATGATATATCAGTATATATAACTATATATAATGATATATAATTGTATATATTAATAAGTGGGGATTCTCCATATATACTGGGCTATAATATATGGCCATTGCCTGTTTATAACCTCAACTGCACCAAGCATAGATTGCCGACCATCCCGACCTCACGGGCCAGGAGCCAGTACAGCAAGGCGATGGACTCCTGATGTGTTGCCAACAAGGCCAATGGGTGGCCGGAGATGTGGCCCAACATTTCTTGGCAACGAACATGGGCCTGCAAGAAAAACCACAAGAGGTCTGGGCAAATCATTCCTAACCCCTAAATACTCTGTTTTTGGATGTTTTTGGTATCATTTACCCATGGCAAATGAATGGTTGAATACTACTAATCACCAAAATTTGAAGTTGATTGACCAGAATTGACTACCAGAAACGTTGCCAGCCGGGATAATCGGGATACAGCATCGGAGAATCTACAGCAGCACATTCTGAAAACCCTGGATGTGACATGGCCAATCTTGCAACCACCTTGGATTCAAGCTGCTTTTGGCAGTTCATGCTCCAGAATGAAGTCC
Source organism: Symbiodinium sp. clade C Y103 (assembly GCA_003297045.1). Taxonomy (NCBI): domain Eukaryota; class Dinophyceae; order Suessiales; family Symbiodiniaceae; genus Cladocopium; species Cladocopium sp. clade C. Next base: position 416,589 of record BGPT01000152.1, on the reverse strand, counting down.
GTGGCAATCCGGGGGAATGCCAAAACTATTGGAACAATACAGGATGATTTGCTGCGTTCCTAGATCTTTCAATGATTTACACAAATATCAGTGACATGGAGCCACCAAAAAATTACAATTTTCAACAGGAAAGTTATCTCTACGAGCGATGTAGATCAGCCGCTTCCGAGCAGTCAGTTTCCCACCTTGAATCTTCATTGGATTATCCCTAAAAACCTTAGACAAAAACATGGGGTTGCAAAGGACACCTCCATTTCAACAGCAGTCCCATCACTAGCTGAACCCCCAGCCTCTTCGAATCACACGCAACTATTCACCTACCATTCACCAGTCGGTTCAGCCATCCAAACCACACCCGATCAGTCAATGGGATGACCCAGTTTTTGTTGCTTGAATCCTCCAATGTTGTTGATTAAGTCAAAACAACCATGGGTAGAATCCCTCACTAGCTGGGATATAATCCGTGCAACTGAGTTGCGAAAATTTGACTTGGGGGTGCAGTTCCATAGTTCCAAAGGCAATATCCCAACTCATCGAGCTCATCAGCATGGTTATACCAAGTTTTTTCACCCCAACTGCACCCCCCAAGTAATTTCTCATAGTCATATTCCCACTATAAATCCCATTTGCATCCCATGAAATCAGCCATTTTTTTTCGGTGACATCCACCCGTCCCGACTAAGGCTCCTTTCCCTTGTTGTTCGCGGGGATGGCCACATCCACATTCTCCAGGGGACTGTCGGTGTCGCAGAGCGCAATCACCTCAGAGTGCTCTGGTGATGGTTCCGTTTATGGCATGGCCAACTCAAAGGAAAATAGATCCAACTATTAAGATGATTAGTTGGCCATAGTTATCAATCTAGTGAATCATTAAGTGAATCAACTATACCCTCTGGTTATGACTAACAGTTCGCCATGGAAAATCCCCGCACTAAATGGAGGTTTCTAGCTGGGAAAATCATCCAAAATTAGCCAGCTATTCCATGGCTATGTTAAATAACCAGAGGGTAAATGATTAGTGAATCAACTATATAAGCACACGATTAAGATGTTTGGGCATCTAAATTTGTCAAAATGGTTCGCAAACAATATGCTGAAATTTATTCGTCAATAAATTGTGGCTAAACCACTGGGGAAGCAACTACACAAGATCCCTGATTAAACCGAATCATCCACAAAATGCGATAATATAAAGCCAACACATGGAGTATACTCAAACTCGATAGCTGGTTTTTGTAGTTTCATAGTGAATAGGTGGCTACCGTGCTCCTGTTGCTGAACAATCGTGCGAGATTGAAATAGAAATGAGGTCCCATCATCAGAAAAAAACGCATCCCATGTCAAACGCGCTCAGCAACTGCTTTCTTGACCTTCAAACATAAGCTTTTCTTCAGATATCGATGTTTCCCACAATTGGCACCCAAACCCAATTGGAACCCCCAGTAAGAATGACCAATAACTTGGATGATTTTGGGGTCCTCCACTGAAAGAAACACTGCGGTTGCGATTAACAAACTGTATTTTTCACAAGTTGACGGTCGTCGAGGCTTTCACATTGCCTGGCTATGGCTCGAACATGGGGTACCAATGGACCCGCACAATTTGTCATTTTGAGTGTGATAGCTGATTCTGTTCGGCGGTTCCTATATATAAGTGATTGACAATAGTGGTTATATCCCACTTGAAGCGCTTGGCAATTTGCTAAGGATCTTTTTCTCAAGAATAACCGGGATTTTTGCGGGTTGGGGGGTGAATAAAGGCAACCCATACCGCCCCCAGCTCAGAAATATCATCATCATCATCATCATCATCATCACCACCATCACTATCATTGTTCTCATCCTTACTGTTATCAGGGTATCCATCAGGGTGAAGAAAGGTCTTCCCCATCTGGTTTCGTTCACCGCGGCACAGGGATGCTCGCATAGGCCGCTTCCTTAATGGCCTGGTGATCAGTGCGGGGGTCCTGCTACGCTGCGGGATGGCATGGTGGATGGTGAGTTTTGGTGGATTTGTTTGGGGCTTTTTGAACAATTTGGATGCTCTGATTCGAACTGTTTTGAACCAAATTGGTGATTTCGTTTTGTTCTTTCAATTGGAGTTTGGATTTGGGACTTCCACATTTTTGACTCTTTGATGATCTTTTGATGCATTTTTCATGGGTGATTTGGATGGGTGACTTTTTGCCCTCCTGAGGATTGGCGCAAAGTGGGACCTAAGACAATTATAGAACTGTTTTTCTCAAAGATGTGCATCTGGTTTTGCAAAAACACAAGTCAAGATATTTGACACTCTCCAGACCTAATCTCTGTTGTCTGGTCAATTTCTTCAGGGTTTACCCTTCTATTTGATGGTAAAGAAACCTATGGATTTCCTGATGAATCTTTGCAACAAAATCAATCCATGCCACCACAGCAGTCCGTGACGATCAGAAGTCGGGGCTCCAAATACTTCTGGGTGATCTGGTTGGTCAGGGTGCCTCTGCGCGAATGCGAATCCTTCATTGATAGAATGCACTCAGTTTGGGGGTTTGAACAACCTTAGGAGTAAGTCCTTTAAGTCGGACTACCGCAGACATATACACCATCATGAAGGTGTGCTGCTGTATGTGTACACATAGTACATACATCTCATCCTGTGTTTGTACATGAATCCATAGATACACAGCTGTGACGGTTACTAACCACTTCCGATTTCTGTGATGACCCTCCTGGGAGTCGAGTCCGGTAGAGTGAAACTCTTAGAGATGAGAATTGGGGGGTATGTCCATCCCTCTGGAAACACAAGCCATCAACTAACTGGTGCTAATCCCCCAACTTTTAGACACGATCATATCATCATATCCATAGTTCATTGGGATAAATCCGTCATTAGGATTAATCCCATTCCCCTGATATTAAAACACACCCAAAAAAGCTGGGTTCCAATCTCAAAAAAAAAACTTAATCCACCATGGCTTTTTGGAGTGTTTCACCATCCCTTGGTGACACAAGTACCTGGAGTCCATCGGCCGGCCAGAGGATTGGCTTGAGTGTACCTGCGGGTGGAGGTCTTGTGGAACTAGCTGGGATTCATCGGGAAATTTATGGGGGGTTATTTTTTTGAACATAATATACCCTCTGGTTATTTAGCATAGCCATGGAAAATTGCTAATTTTGGATGTTTTTCCCAGCTAGAAACCTCCATTTATAGGGGATTTTCCATGGCTATGTTAAAGAACCAGAGGGTAATGGGATTTATAAAAAGGTCATGAATCCCCAAATATTAATGGGATTCATGGGGCTTAGTGGGGACTATCGCCAGAATATCTGGGGTTTTAATATGGTTTAATGACCTTTGATCGGGTAAAATTCGTTTTCATGGGCTTCATGATCAAATTATGATGGACCGATTTTTTGGAGGCATGGACCCTTCATGGCTGCTCTTCGACACCCCATGGCAAAACCTCTCATATCCCTGGTGTATCCTCATTGTATCTACATGAGATGCCGTTGAAATGCCCATTATACCGTGCATGGAAGAAATCCTGCACCAGTTGATAACGGTTTATCCCAGTATTTGTAGGGTTTCAACATGTTTCAGGCATCCGCTTGGTGGTGCAGGATTTGGCAACGATCCACAGTATCACCAATAGATGTGCATCATGCAACGATATGGAGCTTTCCAATCCATGGGTGTACCCCCAAATCATCCATTTTTGTGACTTGGGATTTTCCATGAAATAAACCATCCAGATATTCGCCCATCCGCAAAGGCCAGAGAAAAACCACCCATGTCACTGGCTGAACTCGTAACTTCCATTAGACAACTATCTAACCTCATAAAACTTCAAACTGGACTAAACCCTATGAACATCTATGAACCCCATGTCACAAAACCTCGAACTTTCCTACCGCCGGAGTCGCTGGCTGAACTTCAAGACCGCGCGGGATCCGTAAGGTCTCTGAGACGCAACGATGATGTCCTGGACCAAGGCCCCGAGGTTGTTCCATTTTTGGACCCTATATGTATTGGGGACTATTCATCCATTCTGTTGGTTGATTATGGGGGATAACATATACCAATATATTGAGGATTATACTATCATAATAATCTTAATGGATTGGTTGAAGGGAAAATCTGAACCGCAAACCAACGGTTTTCCCATGGTCTATGGAGGTTTCCCGCAAATTTCCCTTCAACCAATCCATTGAGAATCCGTAAACTGGGAATCTCTAGGAACCAACCAGTACTTTGTGGAGTGACAAAAAGGATTTTGCACACTGCCCAAATGGTGATTTAGTGGAGATTAACCAACAAACATGAGGAAATCATGGAATATTCATAACTTCTAGGAACTGGTGAGTTGGATGATATTCTCATCGCCTTTCCCACATCCACAAAGATTTCCCAGTTTCTCCCGCAGCCGCAGTCGCCTGGGGGTTCTCGATGGCCACAATGATGCGAGCGGCGCACTGCAGCCTCGGTGAAGATCGAGGTTTTACATGTTTCACGGGCGTCCGTTCAACGTGTATCGTTCAATACATGAGGAAACATTGGGAAATATTGGTTCTATAAAAATCATAACATCTTGGGAAATATTGGAAAAGGCGACCATAGTATATGATATATATATATATATATATGCAATTCATTGGTTCATGGAGGGTATAATGGATGATATGATGGATGATACGGTGGATGATGTGATGGATGATCTGATTGCTGACATGATGGTAGCTGATATCCCCAGTTTTTGTTGCTAAAAAGATCTCATCTTTTTGGAGATACACCCAAAAAATAATGGTTGATCCAACCATGAATTCAATCCCACCAACCCCAACTGCCAAAAAAATGTACTGCTGGTCATTGTCATATTCCGATTCAATGCCATGTTGACCAATACCCTCTGGTAAACTCACAGTTTGCTATTGAAAATGGCCATAGAAATAGTGGATTTTCCCATTTAAAAAGGATGATTTTCCATAGTTATGTTGATGGTTTACCAGAAGGTATATTCAACTATTCTTTCCCAGTAGAGCATCATTTTAGTTGGTATATGCAACTATTCTTTCCTCCCAATGCCATGTTGACCAATAGACCCGTCCAGTTGGTTTCCAAGTCGCTTCTCCCAAGTCTTCCCCAGGTGGATGATGTGAATTCCATCCACCGTGCGACGGAAGATGTAGCGCTTCATGCGGTAGTCCACGTTGCGGGTGCCCAGATGGGTCTTACAGACCTCGGTGAAGCGCAGAGGGATGTGGTCACTTACAACTGGACATTTCAAAAACGAGAATGAGGCATTGCACATGGTTAACACAAGCAAAAATCAGTGATTTTATTGATTTAAGAAACTTAAAACCCAAAAACCAACGAAAAGGAGGAATTTGCAAACGTGTAAATGTGACAGAAATATGGATTCAGTCAATAAACATGAGGTCAAGCCAATATGGAACACATGTGAGTACAGAAGAAAGGGGAGGGTGAACTACTAAGCTTCTGTGGGTCTTAGATGATTAGTGATCACTTGCTATGATCAGGTCTAATGATCACTACTTTAAGGTCAAAAGTAGTGATTTCTATAATTAGTGCTTCTCTGAGCCTTAAACGAAGTTTTGACCGATCGCCAGATTTCATCAAAGAATGCAGGGTGGTAGAAACAAAAAAGCACTTGCGCGCCCGTGCCACTGGCAAGAATCAAATTATGACTGCCTTTCGGTACCGTGACGGTCATTGCAGTGAAGTTCTCACTTGCCCCGAATATGACATATCCTGAATCGAAACCCTGGTTTCGTAATGGGTAGATAGATTCATTTTGGGGGATCAGTCATGGGGGAGTATTTAATGTTGGGGGGTGGGATTATATTCTTACAATATTATACCGTGTTATACCAATATTGGTATCCCATCCCCCCAAGTGTTATTGGTATAAAAATATATACCACGCTATACCAATCTTGGTTTCCTTGTTGCAAACGTACTCAGGTTTCGGATCAGAAACCAGTCCAGGGAGCTTGCGGAAGCCATTTTGCCAAGAGGCCAGCATCATCTGCACATCTTCTTCCTGCGGTTGCGGGATGTGGGTGACTACAAGCTGGTGAAGTGGATATCAAAGGGGGAAGAAACTGGATGAACCACCCCTGCAAACATCAAATTGGCAGGAGTTAAATTTACACTTGTCTGGTCAAATCATTTTGATTGGCATGCTTGACCAACCGCCAGAACCTCTTGTGGAACCTGCTTGAACATTTGGTATGAACACTATTAACATATATTAACCAATTTTGATCAGAAGGGCCCTGTCTCCAAAACATCGTGTCGTATGTAATGTAACGCAACGCACCGTCTCACGTAACGCGACACAACGGAACGATCTAATGCACATACTAAGATGTAATGTGTATGAATGCAATATATGTATATATATATATGTATATATATATATATACACCATACTACATATACATACATATATAGATAGGTAATACATCTGTTTAACACATATAATTTATATATCTCCATATTGATATCTCCATCCCATCGCTTCTTCAACCCCTCCATCTACACACCTTGCTGGCCGCCATGTTGGGCTTTGCGGAACGGAACAGTGGAGCGGTTCGACCTTTGAGCCACAGCGCCGCGCCGCGGGTTGCGGGTTGCCGATGGAACTGCAGCGCGCTTCGCAAACGTCGTGGGGGAAGAAATGTGTTGGGTATTTGTAGGTGTATTAATGTATTATAGATATATATGACATGTATAAGTATGTACATATTGTGATATGTAAATTCTACTACCCCATTGACTGGGAATATGGTGACAAATTGATTCCAAGTGGTGAGCATCACATAGGGATCTTGGCAGACTGATAGATGGGCAGTTTTGGATCCACGATACATATATGGGGGTTTCCTAAAATGGGGGTACCCAAAAATGGATGGTTTATAATGGAAAATCCGGATTGAAAATGGATGATTTGGGAGTACCCCTATTTTGGGAAACCACCATATCTATATGTAGATCCAACGTGGTGACTACCTCCTTACAACTTTGAATTTTGGGAAGCGGAACACACCCACAAGATGACCTGTGATAGGTGGAATTGCAGATCTTGGTGACAAAGCACTTGGTCAAAAAGCTGGAAGCATGCAAGGTGGGCACCCAAGAGATAGTTTTGTTGGTTTATTTCAACGAGGTGAACTGTTGGGTTTAAAAAGAAAGTATGCATATATAATAAATATACATATACATACACATAAGGAAGTGGTTACTGGATGTTCAGGTGGCTTATAAAGCAGCACGCATAGTTCGGGAACCATCAGCTGAATGCACTGACATATGTCATGGATGATGCGATGGGATTTTCATGGTCGGGTGGGTCTACTTAAACAGTTCCCACATTTTTTTCCATGCATGGAGATCCCCGAAAACGAATAGAAAAGGGTAAAATAATTGTATTGAATGAGCATATTTGCTAGTTTGAAGGTAGTATCACAGCTTTTCTGATGAATTTGGTAGATGTTCCATCTTTTTCGGGATCCCCACACAGCAACACCCATTTCTCAAGGTCTAACACAAGAAAACATCCAACATCCTCGCCTGCAGGGGACGGGCCTGGGCCGTGGTGGAATGTAGATCTGTTCACTGTGGACATGGTGCCATTAACCAGTGGTGTGTTCCAAGGGGGATGGGATGTGTAGAAAAAAATCATGGTTTGGTGACTTTGGATCCATTTCATGGTTTGGTGACTTTGGTGCATCTCCTGCACCCCAATGATTACATCGTGGAATAGCCCAGGAAGCGGGGACTTTTGCGCTGACCACTGGGCCACTAGGCTACCCCAACGCATCAGGCTTGCTTTCGCAGTGGAAGCGCAGATTGCACGCCTTGGCCTTGAAAGTTGGTCCAAAGTGGGCGTGAACTCATGAACATCTGGCTGTTGGAGGTTTCCTTACAAAATGTGACGCATAAGAAGCTGGATTATATCGCTACATCATAATTTACAAAGAAGTTAGATATCCAAAAATCCTAGTTACTTGGATGTGCATTCCAGTTGCATCCAGTTGGCAATATCCATAACTCACCCAGTTATGTATGAGATATATCCTGGTTCTATATGGATGAGTCACCACTTGCGACTCCGTGCTCCCGCACCCCCAAGTAGAACCCGTTGAATCGTCTGTCAGGTCTGTGATTTTCAGTGGACGTTGGGACCCCAAGCTGTGGACTTCTGTCGGAAAATGAAAACTTTACGCAACTCCATCCTTATTATGATTACTTAATCCCATAATGAACAAATCCACAGGATTCAAACTGACTTTAAAATAATTCCATATTACTGGATGTTCGGAATTAAACCATTTTTTGGAATACAAACCTGATGGATTTTAATGGATCAAGTCCCTGTCATCACATTCCTGCGATGATCCTGAGTCTGCAAACCCCCAACCCCCACGGTTTTGTCTGGGAAGGGGCACCCCTAAGCTTCCTAAAGCCCCTGGTTTACAATCATTTTCCTCATCAACAATTCCATAAATTAGATTAAAATACTTCATGTTTGGACAACCCACATCACTGTATGGCTATTGTTCGATCGACACCCTGACCAGCAGCCCAGTGCCCATTCAGCCCAGTTCACCGGTTCGGTCGTCATGCTGAGCGAAAGCCGCAAACATGGTGAAGTGGCTGCAATGACAATGGACTGCTGGTCCTATACCCACAACTTTTGCTGGTGGTACAATGCTGATGCCTTTTGTTTCATGCTGTTTCCCCGATTGTGCTGGTGAAATCAAGATCTTTGCCGGTGATGTCCCCGCTGTTTTGGGCGTACTTCCGCATTTTTGTCAGTCACCCTTGGTCAATTTGGGTTGTGACAGCTGAGCTGAACGGCTATCGGCTGAAGCGGAAGGCTACTCGCTGGGCTGGGTCTGGTCTGAAATGGGAAGTGTGAGTTTGGTACCCCAAAATATTTGTGTAAAGCGCATCCATTGGTCGATCATCATAATTAATCCCCTATTGAAATGGCCATTCGAGGCATGTTCAAACTCAAGCTGGAAAATATCAGCTGTATCCTATTGGGGATCCTTACAGAATCCAAACCACCGACCTCATCAAACTGAGTTTTGAGCTCCAAGAGGTTCTCACCAATCCGCTCTAATGGATCCGTTCCCTTCAATGTTCAATGCCCCAAAAAAACCCTGGTGGAATGTATTGGATCTATTCATTTGCAGCTGCCTTGTAGCATAAGGTACTACCCTCCGGTGAACTAACATAGCTATTGAAAATGGCCATAGAAATAGTGGATTTTCCCATTAAAAATGGCGATTTTCCATAGTTATGTTCGTTTACCAGAGGGTAATGAAGGGTGATGTACCACCCAAGTCTTTGATGCCAAGGCAATTCAAGGGATGGGATTAGTCCAGGCCGCAGCGTGGAATCCTCTGCTGAGGTTCACCTGCACTGCGTACCTTGGGTCGAATAAACTACCGAATAAACATCCGGAGAAACAACCAAAAGACATAGAGTCATATAAACTATCCACTCAACATCCCAAGAAACCACACAGGATTTTCAGGGTGTTTCCTTTTGACCTCCCTCAATTGGACCTTGTTGGGGGTCCAGCCGCAACTCGCTGAGTCGCCCTTTTCTGTCCGAAAGCGCCAGCGCGCGCTGCGCGGTTTCAAGGCGAAATGCCGTGCCTGCGCATGAATGTTCTCAATTTCCGAAATAGGGATTTCATCAGCAAGGACCGGGATCTGGATTTTGAGTATTAAACTATCTATGCTTTTCTGGAAATAAATTTGACCCATACCCACATACAAGTACTTGGATTTGCCCGTGTGACAGGTGGGGACGGATCGGATATTTACGGGTATCCTCCAGTCCAAGTTAGCAATGGAAAACTTATCTAAATCCCCAACCATAATAGGTTATTTAGCAATGGAAAATTGATTTAAAACCAAAATTGGATATCAGGAACATCATCTAAAAATGGTGAAGTTCCCATTGCCCTATTTGAATTACCAGAGTGTTTAACCTCGGAATCATAGATCTTCACCCAGCCAAACCGGGAGTTTCAGCAGCAAAACAGGGGATTTGTAGGTTGCAAAACGATGCCCTTATTTTTTTAACGTGACAACAACACATGGAAAACAGAAAATGTCGGATGGCTCCTCCAAACACCTTGAAAACCATGGCGTGGATGTGGCAAAATGTGTGGCAAGGGTCTACTTTCTGCTCTGTAATCAAATTCTGATAGAGAAAAACCATTTCTATTTGGGTATGTCGTAAAATAGGTTACCCATGGTTACCCCAAATCAACCATCCAACCATGATTTGTTTGTGATATGTGTCAGAAATCCTATGGTTTTTGGGGCTAGCCACCAAATGGAGGACCATCAAAATCCCATGGTTTATCAGTTTATCATACCAGTCATGTTCCCCACGAAATTGGCCACTGCAGGAGATCGGCTTAAAAACAGCAGCGCAGCTTTTCTTCGACCGGGCAATGCATTGGCAAATCTGAAACTGGAGGACCAAACGCATGGTCGAGCCCAGCAAAATCGTTGCTGGGTGGTGTCGGGGAGTTTGAAATTGAATGTTCAATAGGTTAAATAAGTTAGATTCTAAGGACTGCATCTTAGAACACGTGGACGCATCTACGCATATTTCTTTTGATTCTCCCCACAAAAAACACGGGGCTAGCGCAGAAACAAAGACACATGTGACTAACTGGTGGCTTTAGCCCATCCCACAATATTGGTCAATTGGGACCATCATCCCTGGTATGATGGAAGTTAACAATCTGAACAGCCCAACGATCTATCATGATCTGGGTTTGGCTGAAAATCTGAACAGAACCATCCATAGTTTTTCATCATGTTCTCAACTAAAACTGCTATTTGTGGTTCAACCCCCTATTTTCAGACACGTCTATCCATGGTCATATACTCCACTCTAGCATCATACAGCCCCAAAAATCCCATCGTGGTATCACCGTTTTGCCGACCATTCATCATTATGGGACCCCCCAAAAAAAGATAGGACAGGAATGTATAGGAGGAGTTGATTTTAGCAGGAGTTGCCTTTTCTGAGGCTGACAAACTGATTTACGACTATTTTAGAAGGAGTTGATTGTTCTATCGTCTTGGGGGTTGCTATAACCATTCACCAGCCTATCTTTCCATGGAAAGCACGAACCTCCACTTCCATGTGAAACTGTTCAAACACCGACTTTGAGGTGTACGGATGGAGACGTCTCTTGACGAGCGTATTTTTTTGTTGCGGAAGGACTATTCTTGTTGGCAGGTACCAAACAAGATTCAATCACATGTTCATACGTCTGTAACTGATGGTGAAAATCCCTATTGCTGTAAATGGGTTACAAGAGGTAATGAGGGAGTACAATGTACAATGGTTATTGCATAGTTTCTGAACCGTACTCGCTGAACTGTAGTTGCTGAACCGCGCGTAGTTGCTGAAGCGGGATTTGTTCTTTAGAACACCGCCTTCCCTGCCTTTAAATTGCATTTTTGCAGGTAAAACCCAGGTGGATTACAAAACACAACCATTAGCAACACCATTTATCTCCGCATCGACACATCAATCCCCCCAAAATGGGTCCGTTTCTGCAAACATAGGGCACCCCACCAAAAAATGTTTTCAACCTCGCTTATCCCAAGCTCCAGCGGCAATTGCAAGGTGTATATAACTGTTTATACAGGTTATATCAATTTCTGGTTTGCCCAAATGGTGACGCTGCACGTTGTGCATCTTGAAAGTCCCTGCCAACATCAACATCAACGGGAGCCAATAGATCGGCACGCGTATTTATTTGCCCAGCAAAGGGTGAGTGTCGCCAAGCACCAAGTCTTCCTGAAAACGACTCAATGACCAAGTCACTTTCCCCCGGCCACACCTGTGATCCCCCAGAGAAACAGGTGAATCATATTGGAAATACGTCCCACTGCAGCTGGAAACTACCAGACTGGCCAAACAGTCTAGCTCAAAATTTGCAAACTATCCCAATCTTATGGATAGGGCACCAACCAACACATACCTGCAAGTGTCCGTCACATGTTGACTCATCAAGATGGTCAGCCAATCTTTCTCTGATTTCCATGTCAACTGGAACAGCATCCCCACGTGATGAATTTTCCTCTGCCAATTTAGAGTTTAAGACTGCCGCACGGTACCCTTGTCAGTAGTTCACAGATGGTTTGGGTCGCCAGTTTGGAATCCCAGCTTGCTGACCACGGGAACAACACCCTAAAAAGTGGATGATCTTGTACTGGAAATGACCAGAACCTGCAGAATTGATTGATTTTTTTCTTGAACACTTCATGGCATGCGCGACTTGTACTTCGCGACACAACGCCATGTTGGCAAATGCCTGCGGATCTTGTTTCCTGCATCTGCCAAGTGAAATTCAAAGAGACAAGTCATAGTTGCTCAGCCCCACTGCGGAAGCAGAAGACATTGGATAATTCGATAATTCTGAGTGGCATGTAAGTGGATCGTAACTAGCTGGTACGACAAAACACAGTTGTTCACCTCCTGTTTCCGCAACCAAACAGTAGGAACCAGAAAGCCTGGCTTATGTACAGTGACAGCCCTGCAGATTCTGAAGACTCTACTGCTTCAGTCCCGCTTGAAGCCTCCGAAGCCAGCCGAGGACACATCGACTCCCGTGAATTCAAAGTGCTCAGGTTGGGGTTTTAAGTTCAGTGGCTATACCGAAAACGAACAAGCAAGCATGCTGTTGCTTGCTGCTAGCTAAATTACATTTACAACCCTGACTGTTTGTCCGCTTGTGATTCTCGAACTCCGAGCCACCTTCCACAATCGTGGGCAAAACCACTAGAGAGACAACGAGACAATTCCATCTGCAAGTGAAAACATTGGACTAGTGCAAAAAATCCCGTGGATTGTGATGGATGGCTGAACTTGCCTGTAAACTCTGGAGTTGCAACTACAAGGATTCAAACAATCATTGCTCTAATTATTGGCAAACCGATTTCAAGCAGGCAAATGGTCTGACAATAGATTATGCAGAACTCTACCAAACCTCAACAAGAATTACATTTCTTGGAGTGATCCCAGCGAACTGACATTTATCTGACATGTTTTCTGACATTTGTTCTGGCACTTTCTCTGGCATTCTATCTGGTAGGTTACATGGCATATATTCTGAGATACTAAGTCTAGCATTCTAATCATTCTGTCATTTTCACAGAGAGCTGGCGAGCTCACCACGGTGTTCGGGGGGTCGCTGACGAGGAAGCTGGCCAGCAGACGGGGACGAGGAAGGAGAAGGATGGCGGGATGCCTTTTTAAAATCTAGAGGCCCCTCACCTGGCAGGTAGGGAACGAAGAGAACCCTGAAAAAACTTGGGGAAGACACTTTTCATGCTGGAAAAAAAAAACAATTTTCGGGTGTGTTCATTTTCTGGGTGGCCTAACCAGGGGTCCCTCCTCTCTAAATCCGTGATCGCATTATCACATACAGCGGCCAATGGACACCAATGGACATATTGCCCTTCTTTTGATTCTCTGTGATGGTGCTGAAATACCTGCAGTCGATGAATGTCCGTCACCAACTTGTGAGCGACATGTTAAACTATCATCATCATCATCATCATCATCATCATCGTTACTATGATAAATTCTATCATCTGTTATGGTCAGTGGCTGTATCATTATCATAGTGACATAACAGATGTTCTACCAGATCATTGTATAGTAGCACTATCATTATCATCATTCTCATCATCATTCTTATTGTCATTCTCATTATCGTGTTCATACTCATTGTTGTTATTCTATATAGGATATATTGCATGTATATATATGTCTTATAAGTCTTGTATTACTATGTTCTGCCAATCTCTTGCGTGACCTTCCATGTTTGCAGCCTCAACCTCCACCAACTTCCGCCTTCAGACGAAGGTTTGCATGGCGCGTGGTGTGTACTGAAGCCACGACTTCGGAGACCTAGCAGGACAGTGAGATGGGCAAGCTGTCAGAGGGGGGTACCCTCTACTGGGAGTTCATGGGAAAACCATAAGGAAACCATAGGAAAATGGTGATTTAACCAAAGAAATTGTGGATTTAGTAGGATTTAGAGCTGATTTCTGATAGCGAAATTGGTTAACATCACTCCAATCTCTTGGGTTTATGGTAGGTATATCTCTATACTTCATGGGGATTATAAGCCAACTTATAGGGGGGGGCAGCACCCTGCAACATGGGGGCTTTATGTCCAACTGGTTGGTATTTGTTGCATTCATAGATAAGGATCTAGTTCGAATCTAACTAGGAAAATCCCAGGAATGTGTGGATTTATGTTCGCTTAGTAGCCATAGTAGGCATAACATCGGGATGTGTTGTGGGGATAGGGCGAAACCCAGCTCCAACGTAGCGACCCTTTGAGATCCAGCCGGTTGAATCCCCGTGTCACGTTGGGTGATGGTCAGAGACATACCACTCAAAAAAAACGCACCACATTGGCAAAATGTCCATGGGGAGTATGATGATGAACAGGTGGATTGGGGGGGGTACCTCATTTTTTTTTAGAGAGATGGCTGGAAAACAATGGAAAACACGTGGGATTCCGCGATGAATCTTGGCTACATGACTCGGATCTTTCAGTTGCAGCAGCAATTGTGATGGCTCGGTTTTCCCCATATTTCCAGGTACCAAATCCAAATTGGTTCAATATAAAGCACTTCGTATTCATTCACACTTTTACTATATAAGTACTTTAAATATCATACTGAGATATACTAGGTCTCATTTCTAAATAATATTCTACCAATAATAGTACGGTTAAATGGCTAGTACCCTCTGGTTGTTTAACATAGCGAACTGGAAAATCACCATTTTAAAAGGTAAATATATGTAAATCTTCCAACTTGGACCATTTTCCATACCTATGTTAAATTACCAGAGGGTGATATTCCCACACTTCCACATATTTCCACAATTTTCCCACCATTTATAGATGATTTTCCCATTCAAACCTCTATTTATAAGGGATTGTCCATCGCTACGTTTGATTGCCAGAGGCGAATGTCCCTGCCAATCTCGACCAGCGGCTGTGGCAGAGGCATGGTATGATATCCCGAGGAGGGGCTGACAAGCCTCGGTGGAGGCTCATGGGAGGAACAATTGGCGGGTTTCATGGCAGTGTACCAACTAAGATGTACGCATTTTCAACTTGTAGTGCTTTTGTATATAATTTTATGTGTGTCTCATGTATTATATATATATAGACACGTATATAGAATACTGATTTTGATTTTGATGATGATTAATACTTCCAGTTACTATCATTATCATCTCTATGTACGTATATATATATATATATATATATGCATGCACACATATCTATGTGTATGTACAGTCATATATCACCATCTGTTTATATGCATGTACATCTGATCATCACAAATCATCGAACTAAATGGACAATCTATACCATAGCAACCTGCTAAATCAAAGGCTACCCTCTGGTAATTTAACATAGCCATGGAAAACAACCATCTTTAATAGGGAAACCACCATAAATCATGTATGAATGGGCCCTTTTCCATGGCTATGTTAAATAATCAGAGGGTAACTATTCCACAAATATCCCAACGATACCTTTGGTGAATCTCCGGTCCCCGACTGCCAAGCCACACTGGGGCAGATCGCTCTAGCGCAGGACCCCGAGGGCTCAAGGGGGCGGTGGAGGTGCCTCGGGCAAAGTTCGATGCTGCAAAGGGTGTGGTAAACCCAATTAGATATGGTATGATAATGTATCCTGATACTACTGAATCATTGGTTTATAAATATTACCTGATGATATGATAGAATAATGGTATAATAGTTTATTAATCAGAGTAATCATTATCATATGATTATGATCAGAATAACAAGCATCAGGTAATGGTATATGAATAGTTGAATAATGGTATAAAAATGTATCCTAATATCCTGATAGTACTCATATTTTACCAATTGCTTGTTATCAATGTGGTAAACCATAAACCCAGATATGATAATAATGAGTAAATATATGGCTACCACATTAGGGTAATCATATCATTATCAGATATAATATATAGTTTAAACCCATTATCATGTAGCAATGATAATGGGTCGCTATGGATAATATCATTGGTGCTATCAACGGCTATCAATGACAAAATGAAGAATCATCAGAATAATCAGAATAACTATAAAAATCATCAATATGATAATGGTAATAACCATCAGAAGCTAGATATGTGATTTTGATGATGATGAACTGTAACAAATAATGATAGATAGCAATAATAACACCAAGCTGGGAACAAAAAACACCAAACAGGGAAAGGAAACCTGCAAGGCAGGGGAAACAGTAAACAGGGAACGGAAACCGCCATACCCAATTATTATCATCATCATCATCATCAGAATATGCTGAATAAGAATAATCATGATAATGATAACAACGATGATAATAGTAATGAACATGATAATAAGGACAATAAATGATGATAAGGATGATACATGATAGAAATGATAAGGACAACCATGACAATAACAATAATCGTGGTTTGGGAACGTTTGAACTCCCATTCAAAAAGAGGATAATCCATCCTCCCTTCACAAGTCGGGGGCTGCCCAGACCCCATAATTTCAAAACGACTCTCCGATAGTTAACATAGCTATCGAAGCCGTGGCCCATGAATATAGATGAATTACACTGAATTCGCTATTTAGAATTCTGTTATGTTCATTGATTTTTCCATGTCTATGTCAAATTACAAAAGCGTAAAATTACTATTTTTGTAGATACGCTCTGGTAATCAGACGTTGCTAGCTGGAAAATCCGTGAACTAAATGGAGGTTGAGTTCGTTGGGAACACAATCGAACATGATCGAACTAAATGGTGGATTTTCCAGCTAGCCACGATTGATGTTTGCAAAATCCACCATCTATAGATGATTTCTTCATTAAAAAACTCCATTTTGAGGGTATGTCCAATTGACACGGTTTGATTTCCAGAGGGTAAATCCCAAAAAATCTCAATTTTCTTGTTGGCGAAATCCCATTAAATCACCATGTTTTAAAGGTAAATCCCACGAATTATTAAAGATACCCTCCACGATTTCTGCCGTCTAAGCGTTTCCCATTCCCGTGCTCGCACCTCCCGGGGACCGCGGAGCGGACCGCGCGTTGCGCACCAGGGGCTCGCGCACGGCACGCAGCAGGGTGGCACCAGGAGTGCCTCCGAAGTGGCTGGTTGTACCTCCATTTACTTGCTGGTGCTTAGTAGGGAATGGGGGAATGACCTATAATAGCCATTAATAATCATCCCATTCCCATCCATTCCTTCATTCCCTGCTAAGCACCAGTATTTTCCAGTATAACATGGGAATGGAAATCCCCGATACCCTCTGGTAATCAAACATGGCTGGAAAATCATCCATTTTTTGGAGAAATTTACGATTGAAACTTCGGGGATTTCCAATTGCCATGTTTGATTACCGGAGGGTACATGGAGGTTGAGAGCTAGAAAAAACATCAATAACTGGAGGGATTTTCCGATGTTTTGATACTTAAAATATCTTAAAATAGTAGCCCCACCCAATTAAACAGCCTAGGGGGTTATTCACAATGTGTGCTCCATGTGGGTCCGAAAGCTCTCTGACGCTGCGACGCTGCGACACTGCGGGGGGTCATTTACTAATGTGATTTTATCCAGATGTTAATTAAAATCATCCCATCCCCTGGGAATTCATGGGATTTAATGGGATTATTCCACCGTCAGTACCATCACAGATAGTATAACATAGTATAACCAATTATATCTCCATAAAACTCTGTAAAATTCCCAATCAACTGGGGGCGCCGGACAGAGGCCCAGCCTCCGCCGCTTCCCGTGCTGCTGACGCCGCCGGAGCCCGGGAAGGTGGTCAGGCGCCGCGCCGTCAGCAGCGAACCATCTGTGGAGACCTGAGACTGCCGGTTGGGTTAGGGAGATTTGTAACCATGATATATGGAGGTTAATGGTGTTTGTTGATGGGGCTTAATGGTGTTTAATTGGTGTTTCCATGAGGGTTTAATAGGGTTGAATCGTGTTTGATGGGGTTTAGTGGTATTGGAAGGTGCTGAATGTTATTGAAGGGGGTTTCCATTAGATTTTAATGGACCTGGGTTTGGTACCTGAAAATGGGGAATTAAACGTGAAATTGCCATTTGTCAAGGGAAAATGATGACAAACCATCAAATTTGCGGTACTCTATTTTCAGACAACCCCCAAAAAATGATCAGTATCATCCCAGGTTTGCTCAATATTGATTTCCTAGTATGTTAGAACTCGGATTCGGGATCCAGGAATTCTCAGGGGTTTTTACTATGACCCAATTTTTTCAAACAAAAAATTGGGGCATCTTATGTGGTCATTGCCCGAAAAGAATCCATGCCAGTGATGCACACCCAAGTAGGTTGTCTTACATTGTGTAATAGGTGCCTGTGGCTGAGACATAAGTGCATATAAATTGGATATATATTTGCTCAGGATGTGAGTAAATGGACGATTTTACGACCATTGGTGAAATATAATCAGAGGTGATCGCTTGGGCTGTACGTTGATACTGTTGATATAATGCATATCACACTATATAATTTGTATATATATATATATACATGTATTAATAATATATCCATATATTCACATATCCATATATATATATATATATATACATACACACACATATATATATATATATATACAGAGATGGTGTTGCTTGTAATCACCATGTCCATTTCATAGCCCAGGCACTCCGCCAATGAGGTCCCGCAAATTTCCGTGGCGCCTCTGAAGCTCCTAACGCGGGTCGTAGTGGGGGCCATCACAGGTCCCAAGGCTCGGACGGGGATGGGAAAAAACACCAGGGACTTCGGCTTGGAAAAATCCGATAGAATGGAAATCATCGTGGTATAAAACCAACCAGAGTATGGGAATATTGGATAAAATATAACTTGATACAACCACGTTTTTGATGGATTCAAGCAGCAAACTCATGGAGATATTCCGAGCCATATTTCATATGGGGCATTAAATGGGCATTGATTTTGGTGCAAGGAACATATGGCTCCAAAATGTGATATCACCCAACCATAATGGGAATTCCAAGGTAAATAAAATGGAATGTCTCATGGGATATAACAAATATGAGACATGACCAGATATGGCTTCTATGGAGCCTTTGGGCCGCCAAGGTTGTCAGACTGACGAGGATAGCGGGATCGAAGTTTTCCGCAATCACTATGAAACTGTTTAAAAAATCCAATAGCTTCGATGCTTTTGGGGGTCTGCCATTCTAGGAAATATCCATACTTCATTGGGGTAATTAACCCGAAACAAGTGTTGTTATGCTAATTATGACCATGATTGATTGGGTATGTAAATATGCTAAGAATCAGTGGCCATGATTCATCCAGTAATAAGTGTTGGACATCCCCACCATATCTGCATTTTAGTGGTTCAGAGTTCAGACTCGAAGAAACAGATGTTAACACCAATTAGTAACCACTATCTTTCCATCATATCCCCAAAATATGCAAGAATCTCATCAATCTCATTCTGTCACCATATCCACCATTCAGATACTATATCCCTATATTCTTCGATATTAACCCTGTAGCCAGGATTAAATCACAGTAACGACTAATCACCCGTTCGATCTCCATAAATCCCATTGAATCTCCAGCATATCTGAATCTCTAGTGGTTCAAAACCATATTTGATGGTCAAATCCCTTATTAATCGGATTACCCTCCTGTAAACTAACATAGATGTGGAAAACCCTACCATTTTCAGATCATTTTTCTAGGGAAACCACGGCTTTTCCACATCTTTTTGTACGTTTGTCCTGAGGTAATCAGTAAATGTCCCCCATGTCGTGGGACGTCCAGTCCTGTAGCTCCCGCATCAGCGCGCTGATGCGATCTTTGTAGGCCGACTCTACGTCTTCCTTCTCCTGAGATTTCAGGAGGATCTGGCGAATCTGGATAGGCAATAGGGTTAGCTTAGCCAATTAGAAATGGAGGTGCTAATTACTATTTACTAATTGGATATTATGATACTATTAGCCAATTCATACATTGTCCGGCTGGTGAGCTTAGTCAATTCATGAATAGTATGGATATTATAAACGGGGATGTTGAGCAACAAGAATGGGGATTTAAGCAAGGATGAGTGGTTGGCAACCACAATTCATTACAAGCTATGTCATGTATACATCGGATAACCCCAGGAATGTGGGACTTGTCAATCAGACTTATTGATCAGTTACGATTCGTGGGATGACCAAGCAAGTAAACTAGGGAAGACAAATTGGGAAGATACTCATTTCACGTAGTCCTGAAATGTCCTGAATTTATGGAAATGGTGCGTTTCACCTGCAGTTTGGGCATCTCACCTCATAAATTGGGCAATTGTCGCAACTTTGGCTCGCCAAGGTGGCCATGGTGTAATGAGGAGTGTAGCCCCAAAGACACTTACTTCCAAGCTAGCTAGGCTCATATTCCTTAGCACACCCAAAATAACACATAAGCCTACTCAACGAGCCAGTTGACCCAGTTACTACATGGGATGGTCCACTTCTTGTTGGTAAAATACCTCAAACTCAATGGTGCACCCAGGTGGTACCGGGAGGGAAAAAGCAGTCATCATCCTTGAGCTGTTGTCGTAGCAGCTGTATCTCCTCATCTTGGGCCTTGGAAGATCGGTGAGGATGGAACTGATGGAACTGGACGCTGGAAACGTTGGCACTGGGACTGGGGATAGAATCATGGGGATCAAAAGAATCAACAGATGGTGATCCAACATGATCACCTGCATTTCCATGACAATTGGACGACGATTCAATCTTTTTCCCATCACAAGGAGTAGGAGTTTACCAGTAGAAATGAACATTTCACATGCCCAACCATTGGCTCGATGACCTGTTTTGATGCACCTTTCACCCACCAATTGAGTCGGTCTGAAAATGGGGGGTTAAACCATTCAATGGTGAGCAACTTCTAGCATTGACGACACTTCTCTGGATTTCATGGCGATGCCCACACTGGTTTTCTGAAATCCACCCTCAATTGATTGGTATCACCCTGGGTTTGTCTGAAAATAAGATACCCATTGCATTCACCGGTGAGCCACACTAAAAAAAGGGGGGTCAATCCCCCATTCTCAGACACACTCACTTGAAGAGGCGCTGGGCATTTTCTAAAGTGACACTTACACGCTTTAGCTATGAAGAATAACATGTTTTGGTATGTTTTGCCATCCCAATGCACCGGTAAATGGATAGGATTGTTTAACTATGGATTAGACTCTAGACTTATTCCCAGTAAACCACACCTTTTATGTGATGGTCAACTTCGCATTTTTTCTGGTCACTCCTCACTTGCAACGTCCTTGGCAGCGAACCTTCCGCGGAGATAGCTTTGAACCTGGCCGAATGGCGACTAGCGAGGAGACCAAACAGATAGGGCTCTGTTGTGCTTCAGCCAGTGAGGACTTGATCAACAACTCCAGGAATGTTGTGGGGATATCATAGGAGATACTGTATAATCCCATCCCCTGAGAAACCATGGATCTAGGTGATAAAAACACAGATTTGGGACCGTTGATGGGGTGTTCAATATTACGAGATTGTATTTATATTAATCAGGTATAATCTAGATTTTTTTGAACTGGGGTACGCAAATTGTTTTATAGCACAAAAAATTGGGTTTATCGGCTAAAACCAAGCATCTTATGGGGTTGTGACTTCCAAGGACTCCCAAGGATGAAGGAATGGTTCAAACTTATGTACCCACAAATGGAGAAACATGTGCCCCATTGAATGGGAATTACCGACTAATGAAAGAATTGAAACAAAAAGAATGCGCAACTAGCATGTATATTTCACTCAACAAAATAATTTATTGAGAATGACCAATTTTGCTAGTCCAAACAGGTATCCCCTTTTGCTGCCATAGCTGATCCGAATTTCCATGGCCCATTGCCATTCCCTGCAACCCACAACCTACGGCGGAGTGCTTGCTGCTTCCCCTTGAAGGTGGTTCAGAGTCCCCTTGGGCGGCGGATGAAATGGATCGTGGGACGGTCAACGAAGAATTGGGCATATGGTTTTGTCTGGGGTTCTGGCACTTACAAAGCAGGGAATATGATGACCAACCAGAAAATGCGGGGGGAAGCCTACTGTTAGACAAACCCAAATTGAGGGATGGTTACGTAGGGCATCTATTGACCAACAAAAATCGTGACCATGAGCATTTTGGGATTCCATCAAATGAATTGAAGACATGATCAAACAAAATGAGGATGTCATCAATTAGATGAGGGTACGGGTATGGGTCAAAATTTTCCTCGACTCTGGGAATGAGAGATGAAATTGGTAGTTGTTTGTCGTGAACCATCCCTTTTTTGGAGTACTTCAAGTGCCCCCCTCACTCACCTGATCCCTCTTGCAAAGTGCAAACCACTGGCAATGTAGGTCTGGGTCAAACGAATACTTCCACAAACATGGGATGGTTTGCTGCACAAATTACAGAATCATTGGTAGCAATCAATGTGCAATATATATAACAAAAAAATGTATAATATATAATAAACATAATATACAATATATAAAAGATACCATATACAAAATAAAAAATATAATATAAAATTTCAAATATATACTAAATAAATCAAAAAAAATAATATATAATATATAATATATAACATAGATTACATGATATATAAAATATAATTATAAAATAGATAATATATAGTATAAATATAAAATATAACATAGATAATATATAATAAATACATTAAAATATAGAATGCATAGTATATAATATCACTATGTAAAATATAATTTTAAATAGATAATATTAAGAGAAATCAATATATGAAAATATATGAAATATAAAATATAAATTATGAAATATATAATGTAAAGAATGAAATGTATAATGTAAAATATCTAATATATAAAATAAAATATATAATATAATGTATTTCATTTAAATCAAAAAATATATAATATAAAATATTTCATATAAATCAAAAAATATATAATAAATAAATCAAGAATATATAAAAGATCATACATAGTATAAAATACACAATAGAAAGTATATGATTTACAGCATCCCCAATATATACATACATATTGCCCCAAATCAAAATGTATACATGGGGAGGTATGTGATATACAATGTAGAATGTACAAGACATTTACAATAAGTAAAAACTATATACGAAATGAAACATATCATATTTGAGAAATTATACGTACAATAAAAATCCAATATACAATATTTTAGAAAATATATCCAATATAAAAATATAACATATGATATTCAATATATACTTGTAAATATATGCAAAAAAGGAATATATAACATGCACTAGATATCTGAACACAAATACAAGATAACACATGTGATATACCTTACAACAAGGTACTGTATGTAATCTACAATATGCACAACATAGAATATCAGCAAACAATACACAGAATAAAATTGAAAAAACTATACAACATACACTTTACAATATAACGTATCACGTGTGCAAAGCACGACATGATATATTACAAATGAAATACATGCTTGCCTGGAAAAAATGCACAGCTAAAAAACATAATGCATAATAGATGTACAATCGACTAACATATAGAATATAAATAAACAAATAAATATAAATATAAATATATATATATATATACATATATATATATATAAAACAAAAGACATGAATAAATAAATAAATGAATAAATAAATAGATGAAAAAATAAATCAACAAATTTGTAGCATACAAAACATACAATACAATAAATTTCAAACACAACATGCAAAAATATTCAACACATAAGATCAGTAGATAAATATAAAGCAAAAAAGAAATATATATTTAGATAGATTGCAATGAAAAAGATGTCGTATAGTATTGATTATTCGATATACAAGATTAATATAGATTGATAGTGAATAAACATCTCACGGAAGTTTAATGTCAAATCCTTTGTAAAGATCTTTTCCGCGTACTACAGCATATTTAAAACAAGTACTACTTAGCACCTCTGTACCTTGGGGGGGCGGTTACCGACCCAGGTGCCACAGGTGTCGGTTAAACCACCCCCCCCGCAAAACCTTTTCCCCACGCCGGGGCAATTGCGACCGACAATATGTCGGCCGCAATTGCGGCAGCATAGTCGCGGTGATAGCCATCCTGAGGTACAAGACTCATTACGCGCAGGAAAAGGACAACAACGAAGACCAACCCGGCAACAATACCAAACACACGAAGAATCGCTTATAATTAAGTCGATTTCTTCTGCCTGCGCAAAACAAGACAGAACGATGGGAACGCAGCAAACAGGAAAGAAACATGATAACATAACCTCAATGAAGGGGCGCAGCGCGTCACAAAAAAACGCAACCCCCATTGGGGTTAAATGCGTCCCATCCGCGTGTAGGAGGTGGCCTAGCGACAAAACAAACAACAAAACCAATTGTATAGAGCCGCGGCGAGTACAACAAAAAATACTAGACTTACCTTCACCTTTTGCCCGCTGCAGCATGTCTGCTGCCATGTCTAGGCGTGCGTCGAAAGCNACTTACCTTCACCTTTTGCCCGCTGCAGCATGTCTGCTGCCATGTCTAGGCGTGCGTCGAAAGCTGGTTGCATAGCCTGCACATTACATAGTTGCACAGTTGAGCTGGATCAATGTTCTGTTGTTTCTTGTCCGCCTTGTACATCACAGCCGGGCTGCTGGAAGCATCCATTTTCACATTGACCTGTCAAAACAACACAAAGGAAGCAATGCGATGGTCACATTAGCAGACAAACAACGCGAACCAAGGCAAGCGCCGCCGAGGGATATTGCAATCAAAAAGAGAACGAACGAATGAGTATCAATACAAGCTGAAGTTGCGCACAGCGAAGCACGAACCAAGCCGGTAGCAATGATGGCACAAGAACGAAAATGACCAACATGTTGACTACATGCAGCAATTCAAACACGCGTCCTGCGCATGCAGGTGAAGCCTAATATCAACAAAGCAAGCAACAAGCTTTCACATCATCTTAACATACGCACTTTGCACATCCGCAAATGAAGCCAGAGGCTTGCCTCTCTTGGGGGCAGCTCAATTACTTACAGTAGGCAGTCTCACAACAAGAATAAATGAAGCACAAGCATTTTCACCAAGCAGCTTCGCGAGAAGCACCGTTGAACTGAGCTCATGCGAGTTCACCCCAGACCCAAAGTGTCACGTCATTTTTTCAACATGTGAATTCAAGATATTACCTGATGCAAAAGCAAGAATCTGTGCGGGCGTTTGTAATCCAGAAACTTGGGTTGACATACCCGCCAAGTTAATTTTTGATTTGCAGGTGGCAAGCTTGGGCAGCAGAGTCAGCAACTTGTTCAAGAGCTTTTTGTCAGGCAATGTTACGCACAAATTGGCAACTTCCAGCGCATCACTGCAGCACGCATACTGCAAAAATTTCACAAGGGACGGAGGGTGGGACAAGCAAGCAAGTGCCTACTGTCAACCACACCTACAACCCTAGCAACAAAAAATGAAGAAATATACAAACCGCGAGTGCGTGGAGCGCGCGCAAAATACACACAAGCAAGCACATGCCGCACAATAAGCTGCTCCAACATATAAGCACTGACGTATGCTTTTGCAATATTTTCATGTGACTAGCTCAATGATTCAAGGTTTGGTTTGACACGAGCGTATTTTCAACCCACCGCAAGAAAACTAGCTCCATTCTATAACCTCTTCACAATTGCCATAGACATTGCGAGCCTGGGCGCAATTTCACACTCATACGTTGGAACGAAAAAGCATGGGAGCTGCGTGAAGGCACGTTTGCTACACCAAGCAGCAAGGCTCCAGTCACTTCTGCTCACATTTTTCTAGACCACAAATGACAATGAAACCACGGCACACATCACCCCTTGGGGTCATATTCACAACAAGCTGTCGCAACTATCAAAATGAATCATCCAAGCGGGGGCATTTTCACCTGCTGGGTAATCACAGTGAACGCATCCTGCGTGCCACTCATATGCTGAACATCCCACCGCCACACCTCCCGTCGTCCGCTTGCGGGGGAAATTGGGGTTTGGTGGGGCTGTCGGCCTTTCATTTTGTGCCTGCGCTGTATGTCGGCCGATATAGGTCATACACTGTGGATTTCCCCGAGCGTCAGCAACGTCAGTTCCGACGCACCAGAATGCGAACGTATCGTGTGCTGCAGCCAACTTTTGGCTGCTGCACAATCGCAGCAATGGCGTCGCCGTCATCACGGCCAGAAAGTTGTGCACTTGACAAAGCGACATGCAGGCGAATGTTACTATCAATTTTTCGTTTCATGCTTGAATTCCTGAGAGCCAAAACCATGGTTCATAAACGTTATGAAGTCCATTCCTCCTAATTAAACGTCCTCACCTTCCCTAAAGAAAAATCGGGGGAGAAGCTTGCCCCTAATGTTGAAGTCAAGAGGCAATTCAAAAAAACACACTTTTCGATATCAAACTCGATCAAGCTCCATTTTAAAATCTAACTAAAACATTGCCAGAAAGTGGATTTCGATGCTTTCCCCTACTGGCAAATTGAAACCCTTAATACAAAAAAAGTAAACGTCCAATTTCAAAATTGATCAAGTTCCTTTGTGAAATCGAATGAAAATATCGCGGAGAACTGGATTTCGAAGCTTTCTCGTTATACTAAAATTAAAACCCTACTAGGAACCTAAAAAACAAAGATGTTTGATGAAAAATGGCACCTAAAAAACTCCCGGCAAGAGACTCCAAACAGTGTGGAGCTCTGGGTAATGTATGATAATGCTGAGGATGATGATGATGATGATGATGATGACGATGATGATGATGATGATGATGATGATGATGATAACCATGATGATAACCATGATGATAATGATGATGAAAATGATGATTTTGATGATTATGATCAAAACGATGAGGATGAGGATGAGGATGAGGATGAGGATGAGGATGAGGATGAGGATGAGAATGTTGCGGACGATGATGTTGAGGATGATGATGTTGAGGATGGTGAGGTGCAGGATGATGATGTTTAGGAGGATGAGGTGGAGGATGATGATGTTGAGAATGATGATGTTGAGGAGGATGAGGATGAAGATGATGATGCGGAAGATGAAGGATGATGATGTTGAGAAGGAGGAAGATGATGATGTTGAGGACGAAAATGTTGAGGAGGAGGAAGATGATGATGCTGAGGAGATCATGATGTTGAGGAGGAGGACCGATCCCAAGACCGGGGACCCGCACTTTGTGCGGGCCTGCGCGGGCGAGGTGCGGTTGGGCGTCTCCGGGGGGCGCTTTTTGCGGGGATTTGCGTCGGGGACGCCACAGCCCAGGACCACGGACTACACTTGCGCAACCTGCGCAGTCGAAATGAACCTGGACATTTGCGGAAAGCCGCTGTGTGCGAAAATTTACAGCAAAAATACTGCGGCCCAGGGACCGCACTTTGCGCGAGCCTGCGCAATCGACATGCACTTGGACATTTGAGGAAGGCCGCTTTATGCGAGAATTTACAGCAAAAATGCCGCGGCCCAAGACCAAGGACCACACTTTGTGCGAGCCTGTGCAGTCGAAACGCACATGGGCATCTCAGGGGCCGTCGCCTCTGCTTGAGCGAGATGAGCTTGACGCGAAAGGACCGCCATAAGCCAGCCCTTAATTTGTAGGCATCGCGGCGAATTGTCGCCAGGGCGTGGGGTTCCTCTGGTTTCTTGCCCCCCTTCTCCTTGATCTTGGCACCCTTCTTCAAATGTGCCTGTTCTTGCTTCTTCGCCCGCTTGTATTCCTCATACGTCACTTCTTTGACGGGCTTTTCGTCAGTTCTTGGGGGATGCAAGCCCTTTCGCAGGGGTATTTTCCGATCCTGCTGGGTCTTGGTCGAAGCCTTCTTCGCCCGTCTGTTCTTCTTCATGGCCAGTGGTGCCTCCATTGCTGACGCACAGTGAGCAAACAAAACAGGAGGGCTTATAGCAAAAGATCAAAAGTGGCTGCAAGGAATTCGAGACTGCGAGTCACACTTTCTGCGAGCCTGCGAGTCGAAACGCACATGGACATCTCAGGAAAACCAATTTATGCCAGAATTTCAGCAAATGCATTGGTTGTGCTACAAATTTGCTTGAGGTTTTGTAACTGAGGCTGATCCCAGTCAAGGGCACCACCATGGCACATATGCCCCCAGGTCACCACGCTTCCATCTTGGATTGTGAAGCAGATACCAAAGAATGTCATAGATTGTGGACCTCCCCAAGTCTCGACAATATCAGTGCCTGCACGCCAAAATGCAAATGTACTGTGCGCTGCAGCTAGGTTTGGCTGCTGCACATTTGCAGTCACGGTGTCTCCGATTGCTGCGCTGCCACTCTCAGGTCAGCAACAGTGACATACTGGGAGACCACGACACTACGGGAACACCCGCTTGGCAAAGAGACTTCTAGGCGAATCGTATCATCGATTCTTCGCTTCGTCATGCTTGAATTCCTAAGAGCCAAAACAAAACCATGGCTTGTAAACGTGGGTATATGAGCAAACATGGAATAGAAAGAAAGGGTTCGGCAGCCAGCGCCTATAACAAAGGAAACCGCCAGCCAAAGCAAAGAAAGTCACGAAGATCACCAACCCTCCAATTGCGCGGCGTCAGTCCACCGCCCAGGATGGCCAAGCGTCACGTGGTAGGGCATGCCCTCCCACTTTGTGCCCTTGATCCAATCCATAGGCGTCACCTCAGGCACCTAAAGGATAAGAAAAAAGCAAACGCAAACGCAAACATCAAGGACGCGCGCATTCCTCGTCGAATGCAAGCCACAAGAATAGCTTGCCGTCCTAGTGACTCACTGGTAGGCTTGACACAGCACCGCTGCTCTAAATGATGACACTGCACAGGCCTCGAAGCGTCCAAGATGCAATTTGCCGCTCCAATCGCGGTCTTCAATAAAAGCCACCAGTTCTTTTGACCGGCGGCGTGCGATATCCTGATCCAAAAGAACCGAAAAAAACAAAGAAGAACGCGTGACATAGAATTGCATATTATAACAAGCCTCATCAGAAAACGTGGTATGCCCCTTGTCGTCGGCAATTCCCCAAGTCTTCAGCAGTGAAACCTGACAAACACGCGCGCATCCGCAAGGCATTGATACATGCCGCGCTTGTTTTTCATGCCTTTGCTTCAACTGCCATTTTCAAATTGACCTGCCAAAACAAAACGCTTTAAAGAAACGCACGCAGCAATGTACTTCTAACAAAACATTGCAGAAACGCACCAAGGTGAGCGCCGCCGAGGGATATTGCAAAGAATTCAAAAAGAGAACGAACAAATATCACTACAAGCTGAAATCCAAGTGGGTACCACAAAGCACGAACCAAGCCGGTAGCAAGGATGACAGATCGAAATTGATCAGCAGATGTTTGCTACGTGCAGCAATTCAAACAAGCGTCATGCGCAAGTGAAGCCGAATTCTAAAAAATGTAAAACACGCTCTCTGCCTTGCGCAGCCGCAAAAGATTTTGGACGTCAAATCTTGATCTATGCGCAGTTCGAGGTTCTGTTTTGCTTGAAAGTGCGAAATTTGCCCAAGTTCAGCTTGGTAACAAGATCAAGACACACCTCCCGTCGTCCGCTTGCGGACAGAAATTGGGGTTCGGTGGGGCTGTCGGCCTTTCTTTTTGCGCCTGCGCTGTATGTCCGCTGATATAGCTCATACATTCTGGATTTCCCCGTGTCACAGCAACGTCAGCTCCGACGCACCAGAATGCAAACATATCGTGTGCTGCAGCTGGCTGCTAACACTGCGAGACCGCGAGATTTTTGGATCGACCGCTTGGCAAAGGGACATGCAGGCGAATGTTACTGTCCATTTTTCGTTTCATTTCGTTTCATGCCTGCAGTCCTGAGAGCCAAAACTATGGTTCGTAAACGTCATTTAAAAATCCGAAGTTGTAAACGTGGGTATGTGAGCAAACATGGAGTAGAAAGAAAGGGTTTGGTGCATCGCTAAGATATATGGGTCGGGTCAGAAAAATTGCAAATCGACCCATGGCCATAAGTACGGGATCAAATGTATCTTCCGGTGCACATGCCATGGAGAAATCCCTAGTGGCTCTAGAAGCACAAATGTTTTTTTCGTGTGCATAGCCCCTATACTCTAAATAGAGCCTACGCAGAGCCTACGCGGACTGGAAGGTTGCCTACGCGGAGGTTAGTTCCCTGGAAGGTGCCTACGCTAGGCCTACGCGAGGCTACGCCAATTGGAAGGTAGCCTACGCCGGGGGTGGTGCACTCAAAAAAAAAGCTGCTCTAAATGAATTGGTCATTTTTAGCATCAACACCACTAGGTTTTGGAGGTGAATCTTGATCCATTCCTAGTTCGAGATTCTGTTTCGATTGAAACTGGGAAAATTCCCCAAGTTCATCTTGGCAACAAGATCAATCCTATCTCAGCCCTATATATGTCCTTATTTCCAGTGGCTGATAAGTGAATATCCCCATCAAAGTTGTATCAAACAAGCCATCACCAGTAGGTTACCCCCATTTTCATGCGAATTCCCTTCTTTTTTCATGGCCAAACCAGGTTCAACCCCAGTTTTTGGCCGGTGAACATCTCCACCCAAAAAAAACATCAAGTCGTTGCGAAAATTCCAAGGTACCCATGCGGCCCACAGCACCCCGGTCTTTGCCTAGCGCTGACACTGAGATTTTTTCCATCAAAAAATGGCTGGTTTTTGGGTTCCAAGAAGGGCCAGAAGGGGTAATAGTTTGCCATAATTATCCCTGTAAAATAAGTAGGTAGTATAAGTGTCACGAAGGAATCTACCAATTGGTATTTAGGGCACTGCATGGCACTGCTGGATGAAAAACGTCCGCCAAAAATGAGGATGAGCCAAACTTGGGCGATTCTTCATGGAATCATGGAAGGGATTTCCCACTGGCAGTTGAAGGGACAAACGTTGGGATTTTCTCATTGATTTTGGCAAAATGATTTCTTCAAAAGACTCCCACCCTGTAGATACCGAGAGTTTGAATAGGATAGGATGCAGGGGTATCCCACAGGTGGGGAAGGGGCGCCAAGGATGAACCGAGAATCCATCATCCAGTACTTTTGTCAGAGATACCTCAACTATTTTCTCCTTGTAGGTGCACAATGATGGTTAGAAGCTCCCCAACCACGCACACCATTGAGGTTTGCTCTTGGGCACAAAATATTCCCCAACCAAAAAAAACATGACTCATCATTGGCCTCATTGGCCATTCTGTTCATCCAATGATTTTCTGGTGAAATCTTGGTGGCTTTCCGCCATTAGCCTCTTACCCTCTAGTAATCCAACATAGCTGTGGAACACCCGCATTTTGAAGTTTGTAAAACATCTACACATGGACCATCTCCCATAAACATCCAGAAACATCCGTAAACATTTACAAAAAGATCTACAACATCCTCTCAAACATCTTCTCAAACATCCATAAACATCCGTAAACATCCATAGACCATAGAATTCACCCAAGTTTAGATTCCCAGAGGCTCATTAGCATGGAAAACCCGACTCGCCTGCCAGGGAACTTCGGCCTGGAGAAATCCGGTCCCCAGTGAGGGTTTCAAAATAAACAAGTTTCCACAACTATATGATGTATGGAGGTTTCCTAAAATAGTGGTACCCAAAAAGGGATGACTTAGAATGGACAATCCATTTGAATAGATGATTTGGGGGTATCCGCATTTCAGGATACCTCCATTTACTAACTATGAACTATGAGCAACTCACTTGTTCATATACATATGTATATATATATATACATATATCTACCAGGTTTCGTAAGAAATCATATATCAGTACAAAAAGTCGATGGAGCTTCAATGGATTGGTTCAACGGAAAATCGAAACCGGAAACCATGGGTTTTTACCATCAAACATTGGGGTTTCCTGTAAATTTCCCTTACGCTATAAAATCCAGTGAGAGTTATACCCCATTATCTTTGCGTTATGATTTCGAAAGAGAGCAAGATATTCCCAGTTATCCCACTACATGCCCGATATCAGTCCATCAAATCATATTAGTAACCACCATTAAACCATATGAATCCCCGTAGAAATGGCACAAATCCAGCATTTTCTTGTGGAAACTATCCATCCTTTGTGGTTTAACCAACCCTCCGTCCATTCCGTCCTGAGTTCAGCTTCGATGCATTGGCCGACATCAACTTGGAGCTTTGTCGGGAGCTGCTGACGCTTGGGGCGCCTGACGCGACAGCGGCGTTGCAGTTCTGGCAGATGGGTGATTTCCCGTAATACTGGGGAAAATCTCTTCCAACTGGGCCCATTGGGATAGTTATAAATGGTTAATGATGGTTCCTTGTGATTAATACTGATGATTAGTGGTGATGAATGAGGTAATGCTTAGTCAAGTGATGAGGTAAACCCAATGCCACCATCCCCAATGGGGCTTTACAAACTTGGGTATACCCCTAAACATGGGATGATTTGGAAGCCCCAATGGCCCAAATGGTTGGTCAATGGGATGGTCAAGTTGTTTTGGGTATACATGGGCTTTCACTACAGGGAGGCATATACCGTTATATGCATATGATGTACATCGGAAAACAAGCTCACATGTTCAACGAACACCTCAGGTGGTTGATATTTTGGATATAAATTATCTGTTGTTCTAAAGCGCTACTTGAGGGTTCTCTTCCACTTAATGAGTGGGGCAATGGTCAAAATCAGCGGGCATATCCTAGTTAATGCGGGGTATTTCACAAGACAATTGCCTCATTAGTGTGATGATTTACCTACTAAGAGGGGTATAGTAACACCCGGAAAGATAGAAAAATCTATATTTCAGCAGGATTTTACATGTGTATTTCTGGGGATCCCTATATCCACACACATAGCCCACACTGCACCCCCAAGTAGAAGCACCGCAAATTGTAACCGACTTCAGCATCAACACGCGACGCGAAAACCACAACATGGATCTACTGGGGCGATCCCGGTTGGTAAATTGTGGTACACTACCATCGCAACTAAAAGGAACCAACTCAATATTGGGATATCATGGGGATATTTTTCAACATGGCCAAGTGACCAACTTGATGTGATATTTGGGTGACCTGAAAATGAGGTATACCCCTCAAAACGATTGGAAATAGGAGGTGCAATTGGAGCAAACTCGGCTTGGTGCTGCAGAATAGATGAAGACTGCTTGTGGTAATGGGGTTCTTTGAAAATGGATGGGATACACCAAAAATTGCTATCTTAAAAGGAAAAGATATCGTATGCATAACCAGTCTGACCAGTCTTACTGCAAATATCACGAATCTTGCTGATAACATTCCCAGAACTCTTGAATCTTGTTGATCATATCCGCATGTTCGGTTTCATCACCCCACAACTGTTTCTATTTCCTGATATTTCCTGTGAACCATTTTTTCACATACCACTGCTCTATATGAGAATACACCGGCTCTCATCTGGCTCCAATTTCCTGCTAGCTAGGGCGGGTAAGGCACCATAGGGCACCTAGATCTTGATCATCTTCGAAGCCCCTCATCTTTGACGAGACTTTCCGGCCGTATCAATTCACAAAATGAGCGCAAATGGTTGACAGATCATCACCCAATCCACATCAGTCCACTACCTCCATACCAAGAGAAGAGGGGTCACTCCGCTTCTCCGAAAACGCTCTTGACTGGATCGACAATCCACCCAAACTTGGATATAGCCAACCACCGCCCAGATAAAATGAACAAAAAAAGGCCATATGCCCCATTGTTGGTTGCTACAAATCCCAAATATCGGATTCAAAAATATCTGTATCCCGTCTCATTGTACTCCTTGGTCGATAGGTACCCCCCACTGTGGCTTGGGTCATAATCCCCAAAAAATCAGTTCCTGTAACCCCAATTAATCCATCAACCTCAATTTCCTTAAAACCTATAGTTGGTGGTTATATCCCAAAGTCTGTTGACTAAGTTGCCACATCATCTTTCGTGATTAAATCCACATTATTAAGATAGCCAATTTTTTTCGTTATATTCCAAAATTGCTGATAGTTTGAACCTGATCAAACTCTGATGATTCATGGTGAAGTTCCATAACCCTCTGCCAAACTAATGGCCATTTAGTTCCTTGATTTACCTATGAAAAATGGTGATGTTCCATAAGTTTTGGGTATGTTTACCAAAGGGTAATCCTATATAAACTCCATTTAGCCCTATGAAAACCCATATAACCCCCATTAGACCCCATTAGACCCTATTAAAACCCATAGAATCCCATATAAACCTCCCATTTTCATGGCTCCCTGCCCCACCTGTGGCTGCCATGCGCTTACTGCTCTGCCGGGACTGAGCCGCAGAAGCATGACCGCTGCGAGTGCCATCACCTCGCCAAATGAGGGATCATCGAGGGATTTATGGTCATTGAATGAGTTTAGATACCCAACATCTAAGCCCATGTTATTGAAATAATCTAGTGATAATAATAATGATAAATAGTCATTGATAAATAGTCATTGATAAATAGTCATTGATAAATAGTCATTGAACTCATCTAATGATAAACCCATGAGTTAGGTCATATCATGAAAAATGGTCATTGAAACCCTAAACCATGGTGATTTCATGGGGGATTCCCAAAGTCATGGGTTTCAATACTAAGTCATGGTCGTTCATGACTTGGATGATTTGGGGTACCCCTGTGGATTGGAAACCTCCAAATGGTGACAGAACAAACCAGGAAAAAAACATGACGCCACCGACCCAGTGGTAGATGAGATGAATTACATCATGGAAATCCACATCTTCTGCTTCCTGAAACTACCAAATGAATGACGTCTCAAGCACCGAGAGGGGAGAAAAGGGTATGGATGAATCAGCCAACAAGTGGGAGTCAAAGCAATGGTCAAACTCGGTAAAACCAAAGAAGGTGGGATACAGCCCGTGCTATGCTGTTGGTGCTACCACCCAACGAAATGGAGGATTGTGATCAATACTGTGGGGGATAACAAAAATCAACCCCAAAAAATTAATGGTTCCTTTTGTAGAAAAAATGTGATCGTCAAGTGTGGGTCTTGATGTCGCTCAGTCGATTGCTCACGTCCTCCAAACATTTTCCCAGCCCAAACAAATTGTGGATATATTTCCACTGGTTGGTTGATAGCAATTCTACTCATGATTTAGATCTGTCTGAAACATGTGGTATACCCCAAGATGGCCATTCGGATGGGGGAACATGATGATTAACATTGATTAACCAACCGATTCAGAAGATTTGCCCAACATGTTCAAGTACCGAATCCATTTGGAGGTTTCTTAAAATGGAGGACCCCCAATACCATCCACTTTTGTTTGGGAGTTTCCATTATAAACCATCTATTTTGGGGTACCTCCAAAAAACTGATGCATCAACCAACGTCCATTGCCCCTCCCACCTTGTCTGCTGGTGCTCAGGTCCGACGTCAACAAATTTTGTCGAAGCTCCTGGCGAGGATGTTTGATGTGGATGCGAGGATCACCAAAACTGGTGGATGTACAGTGACTAAATCATCATGATAAACCAATAAACAAGAAAAACGGGAGGACAACAAATTGAATGTATGATGGTTTAATCCACCTAAATCCCAGATTGAACCAACCAAAACGCTTAAAACAGGTTTGAATCAAAAAAAGGTCAATTCCGGCCATAGTTTACCACCCAAATCACGATAGGAATTGCTCCGAAGCAACGAGCCTCGATTCTCAGCTGTTCCTCAGCGGTGCTGTGCATCTGCAAGGTCAGTTCCACGGTCGAGGGATCCAGCCATGGATCCTGGCAGATCCCATGGCGGGGGAACACGATACGTGGGGGACTCATGGGTTTATTGATTTTTCATGGCATTTGTATATAGATAGATAGATAGATAGATAGATAGATAGATAGATAGGTATGTATATACATATCAATGTATCATGTGGGAAGATATGTATGTATGTAATGTAATGTAATGTAATGTAACGTAACGTAACGTAACGTAATGTAATGTAATGTAATGTAATGTAATGTAATTATGTGTAATGTGATGTGTGTATGTGTATGTGTATGTGTATGTGTATGTGTATGTGTATGTGTATGTGTATGTGTATGTGTATGTGTATGTGTATGTGTATGTGTATGTGTATGTGTATGTGTATGTGTATGTGTATGTGTATGTGTATGTATATGCATGTATGCATGTATGCATGTATGCATGTATGCATGTATGCAATGTATGTAATGTATGTAATGTATGTAATGTATGTAATGTATGCAATGTATGCAATGTATGCAATGTATGCAATGTATGCAATGTATGCAATGTATGC
>BGPT01000152.1:335875-379706 GCA_003297045.1 Symbiodinium sp. clade C Y103 | reverse complement strand
GTATGTATGTATGTATGTATGTATATATGTATGTATGTATGTATGTATGTATGTATGTATGTATGTATGTATGTATGTATGTATGTATGTATGTATATAGGTTGTATAAACATCTTGAAGTAGATGGAATATTGATTTTTCAATTATATTCCTGTTTTGCTGGGATATGTTTGAAATTGACACATTGTATCGGAAGCGCGATGACTATATATACATGCATGCTCAAATACATATAAATCAATGACATCCTCAGTTAGATGAGTGATGTTCACCACAGTACCGGCTTCACATCCAAGCATCGTACGAGGGGGACTGATTATAGATAGATCGATATATATATATATATACACGCTGCATGCATGCATGCATGTATGCATGTTATGTATGTTATGTATGTTTTGTAGGTTATGTATGGTATGTTTGTTTGTTGGTTATGTATGTTATGTATATAATGTATGTAATGTGTGTAATGTGTGTAATGTGTGCAATGTATGTAATGCATGTAATGTATGTAGTGTATGTAATGTATGCAATGTGTGTAATGTATGCAATGTGTGTAATGTATGTGATGTTTGCAATGTATGTAATGTATGTGATCTCATAAAAAGATCTTGCCAAGCGACCTCTTATAGGGAGCTTGTACAGGGATCTTGCCAAGAGACCTCTTATATAATAGAGATCTGCACAGAGATCTTGCCAAGAGGTCTCTTACAGAGATCTTGCCAACAGAGCTTTTTTAGAGATCTTGTACAAAGATCTTGCCAGGAGACCTCTTATAGAGATCTTGTACAGAGACCTGGCGAAGAGAACAGAGATCTTGCTCAGAGATCTTTTATAGAGAACTTGAACAGAGATCTTACTTTGAGATTTCTTACAGAGATCTTCTGTGGAGATCTCTTATAGACTCCTTGTACAGATAGCCTTCTAAAGGGATCTTGCACAGCAATTTCTACAGAGAACCTGTCAAGGAGATCTTGCACACGATCTTCTACAGAGATCTTCACAAAGGGAACTTGCAGAATCTAACCTGGTATCTCTTCTTCCAGAGACCACCTTGAACGAACACCATGCTTTCACTACTAAAGTTGCACTTGTCCTGCTAGCTTGGAGCCACTGATGATTTGGGGTCCTTTCCACCTTTCCCTTTAGAATCCTAACTACACATTGTTTGGGGTCTCTTGCCAGGACAATTTGATTTTTCAAATCCCTAACTACAGGCTACGACTATAATCTATCCATAGATAAATACATACTTCATCCAGATTATCCCCATTATATCTCATTATGTCCCAGTCTTCATCCCCCCATGAATCCCTACTAAAACAGCTTCACAAGTGGCTTCCACATGCGATCTTTGAAGCCTTCCCTGGAGGATCATCTCACGGATTGTAAGTGGTTCCTAAGCCTGGTAAGTCCTCTAAGTGGATGGTCTCATCTATTAATGGGTTATAACCCCAGCTACTACTCACTGGTGCTTGGTAGGGAATGGATGGGAATGGGGGTTGCTGGGATGACTGTTACTGGTTATTAGGACGGGCATTCCCCCATTCCCTAAGCACCAGTAAGACCACGTACGATCCGTGGGATGATCAAACCTTCCCTGCCCGCCTCAAGAGGATCGCCTTTGCCGTTCCAGCGGCCCTTGCTGCAGAAGCTGTCGTAACCTGCATCCAAGATTTTAAGGGAGATTCATGGTGTATAATGATGAGACAATGGAATGGAATGAAATGGAATGGAATAGAATGGAATAGAATGGAATGGAATATTGATGGGATATGAATGGAATATTGATGGGATATGAATGGAATATTGATGGGATATGAATGGAATATTGATGGGATATGAATGGAATATTGGCTATTACCCTCTGGTAATCAAAGATGGCTGGCTGCAAAATCACTGATTTAAACTCCTAACCACCTTCCCTCTAGTTTTCCCTTCAATCCATAACTTATCAGTGGATACAGGCTGAGTGTACCCATGCTCTTGCTGAGCCTCTTTAGCGGTTCTCAATGCTGATTGGTGTTTATCAAAACTTGTTTGAAGGTATTTGAGTTCAAGCAGGTCTACGCACTCAATAAACACCAATGAACGCCAATAAACATCAAATCATCTCAAATACTTAAACATCCTCAACAGGTTTGTGGTATTCAACATCAAAAAGTTTCAGTACCTCAGCAAATCTCAATCAGCCGTAATAAGCCTTAATAAGCCTTAATAAGCACCGGCATAGGCACTAAATTTCAGGAGCGGAGACACCCTTTCCACGAGTTCGATCGATTCAGGAAGCCTTTTGTGGCTTCTTGATTTACCTAATACAATACCTTGGGGGTGCAGTTCCAGTGAACTATGGGCATATATAAAAATGTATGTGTATATATACATATATACATACAAGTGTGGATATATATATATATATGATTATATAACCATAGTTGTGGACTATATCCTAACTTCTGGGAGATTGTTTGCCATAGTTGCATCCATGTTTTTCACCCCAACCTCCACATAAAACCACTGGTCGGTCGCCAGGCAACAGTCACGCATCATCTCCAAGCGCTGCTTGAAGCTATCCACCCTGAGCGCAACCGCAAGGCAACCAGCGGTTTTTCGCTCCGGTGGCACAGAAAGTATGGCAATGTGACCCCCATCCACCACCATGATCATGAAGATGAAGATGAAGATCAAGATGAAGATCAAGATGAAGATGAAGATCAAGATGAAGACGATGAGGATGATGAAGATGAAAATGAAGAACCATAATTGGGCAATTCAGAAATGCGTAAAAATGTCATGTTTGCTCCCTGAAGGCTGGGATATACCTGGATCAGGACTCCAAGGATGTGCTTTGACCAAGGTGGTCCCCTGGAATCTATGGAAATGGACCTCAATATAATCAACAACCAGTTGGTTTAATGGATCCATCAACAACCTGGTGTTTCACGATGTTCAATGATGTTTCATAGGGTTCAATGGTGTTTAATGGTGTTTAATTGCGTTTGGTGGTGTTTAATGGTGTTTGGTGGTGTTTAATGGTGTTTAATGGTGTTTAATGGTGTTTAATGGTGTTTAATGGTGTTTAATGGTGTTTAATGGTGTTTAATGGTGTTTAATGGTAACGAAGTTTAACCGCCAAATCACATGTTTTGTCAGAAGAAAGATGATCACCCATCTCAATTCTATCCCCATGTCTAATGCTTCAAATCCATGTTTGATAGTTATAACCGCATGTATCCATGTTCTCTCTCTCCTCATTTGTGGGTCCCATATCTGGCAGTTAAATCCCCATTCATTTTTTGGTGAAATGTTCCATGAACGGTGCAGCCAAGGGACGTCCAATAGGACAGGACACTCGCCTCAGAACCTGTGAGGGGTGAACCAAGCCACTGATGATGGTGTCTTTTCAGGTACCCTTTGGTAAACTAACTATAGCTATGGAAAATCAATGAACATCACCATTTTTAATGGGAAAATCAACTATTTCTATGGCCATTTTCAATAGCTACGTTTAATTACCAGAGGGTCATGGGGTTCAGTGGAAGGGGAATGGAGGATTGATCGAGTTTTATGGGGGTGCCATTGATTTGCAGGGGATATAATATGCAAGAAATGGGGATATAGTGAAGGTATAAAGGGGATAGAATGGAGTTGGGAATAAAATGGGACAAATAGCCAACAATATGATATATGATGATATGGATGTGTCTGAACATGGGGTACATGACCCAAAAATTGCATTTTTGATTGGAACCATGGGATTGGGGGGCAATTTGCGACCAAAGAGCCTGGGGTCAGTTCGGCTTGCCCAGAAAGGGGGTAAGTCAATGAAATGATGAGGCAGATTATATCTAAAACACTGGGAGATCCTATCTTTGGACATGCCCAGATGAATTCATAGC
Source organism: Symbiodinium sp. clade C Y103 (assembly GCA_003297045.1). Lineage (NCBI taxonomy): Eukaryota > Dinophyceae > Suessiales > Symbiodiniaceae > Cladocopium > Cladocopium sp. clade C. The sequence continues at coordinate 375,807 of BGPT01000152.1, read as the reverse complement.
AAGTATCGGATCTTCACCACGGATTATCTACATCTATCCCTGAGGGTCAAATGGACTATGACCTCCCCCAAAGTCGGGATGTACAATCCACCACTCACCCAGGGGGTACATTGGGATTTTCTGGGATCTTTCACATGAAATTGTGGCGCTGTATGTGATGATCTCCCATGCTATCATCCTGGAAAGCGACCATGACTAGGGGATACTGGGGGTTATTTTATATTATAGCACCAGGGTTGTACCCAATGATAAACCCCCCAATTGGGGGATTGTTTATTACTGGCTTTATCACATCACTCGCCATCATTTGCGGGACTTGGTCGTTGTTCGGTCGCTAAAACTTCTTCAGATATGGAGAGTAGTGGGGTATTGAGACATTCCATTCAACATCATTCAACCATCCCCCTTACCAAAGTGAGTTGTAAAAACCCGACGACCTCTTGAGAGAGATGTTCAAAATCACAGAGAGGACCTTTCTTGGGTAACCAGCCCCAGTTTTCCCCGAGATGTTCAAGTCGCAACACCAAAGCTCAACACGGTGCAGTGCCAAGAAACCATCTGCACTCCATTGAGTGATGCGGATAATGATGATATCTGAAACCTCGTCACTTTTAGCCAAAGATGCCATCAATATCTGTGCCAACAAAGAACAGGAATTTCGCAAAGCTGAAATGGTCGCACTGAATATCCTGAATAGAAAGATACGATAAATAGATGTTTGACCAACCGTAAACGGATAGTACAACTGGTGACAATCCCAGAAGTGTAGGCTTACACAATCCACAAGAAATGGACAACTGACAATAATTTCCAAACCACACGTGTGTGTGTGTGTGTTGATTTCTCTCACGTCTTGGCCGGTCGGGTTGCTATCAAAATCGCCCAGACCAATGTTTGTTCAACGCCTGATATGGTCATTCGGAGGGGTCAATACCAACGAGACCATCGACATGGAGGGATGAACATCCACGTGCCATAGCCTCATAGCCACATCTCCAACAAAGGGCAGCCCGAAAACATCGTTGTTTCAATGAAACACATGATTGGTTGGTGGTTTCAACCCATCCCCAAAAAATAGGAATCAATGTGGAGCATCATCCAAAATAAGGTGGAAGATACAGAAAGGTTTGAAAGCGCCAACCAAAGCATGTTGACGGTTGTTGTGGGATAACAGATTTTCGAACAAACCCATCTCGATGATCTTGGAAAGAGATAGCTGCGTGACATTCAATATTAATCCCCCAACATGGCAACCTCTAGTCAGAAGGTGATCTTCAAAACCTATTTCTACGGCTTTCCATCGGAGATTCACGGGTACGCGTTGGACCCTACAGTACATCCTAAAGAAATACCAGCTCCGGACAGGAAATCCATGTTCGCCTGTTGCTACCCCAGCACCAAGCAGCATGACGATGGATATCCCACACCAGTTCCACCTCAAATTTCAGGCGATCCTGCGACGCTGCAGCGTGGAAATCTCCATCTCCAGGATGGAGAACAAAAGCAAAAACATCAACTGTTTTGTTTTTTTTTTTCGGTTCCATCAATTTCTCTCTCCATATGGGTGTTTCCATAAATGAGGCTACCCCAAAATGGATGAAATCCCCATCCATAAATGAATGATTTGGGGGTACCCCCATGGATTGGAAACCTCCATATTGTGTGTTCCTAAAGTCCAACCATTTTGTTTGTTAGCTGGGTACTTGGAGGATCATCACAAATCGCAAATGGTAAGTCTGGTTGTAACCCACTCATACATGGAACAACCCGGCTTGTTTCCCAATAAATCCAATCCCCCAATGTCGAATGCCCACCAGAACTTTAGTATCGGATCTACATTGAAGGAGGAAACGAATCTTGGGGAATGGCATATCTTGGAGGATCACCCCACTTCGTGAGTGCTTTTCTATGAATAAGCTTGCAAGCAAACTATGAATGGGATAACCCCAGGAACGGGGGAGATATTAACCGGGGTCATTGACCAGTAAATGGGGTTATCACCCATTTCTATGTATGTGTATCTATATATATATATATACATGTAGTATATAACACATATCTAGAACACCATCAACTTACAACACCCAATGGATGGATTATATATCTATAATTATATAACTATAATGTTATAAGCCCATATAGTTATATATAGTATAAAACCCTTACAAAACCCAATCATCTAACTGGGGATCTTCGATCTTTCCAATGGCTAGCCGTCCGATCATCGCTCCTCAGCGCGAATTTCCTTCGTGATATCATTGGCCTCGTCCACCAGATACGCGGCCTGTTTTCGGCGAGACGTTTTCCACCTGGCAGATCTCCTCTGGTAAATTCGTATCTGCTTAATATTAGATTAATAGTGATGAAGTGATTAATATAGTGATTAATATAGTGATTTATAGTTCAAATATATATATATATAATATTCCCTTGATGGGGCTAATATGGATTAATAGTGGAAACTAATCTCCCAACCCCTATCTGCCTCTATGTGAATATACTGGAGTCTGATTTGTTTCAACTAAGAATCTGTGGCTTAGTCGTTTTCAATTTTTTGCCGAATCGCCATCATCGTCTTTTTTGTTAGCTTCAGCCACCCCGGACCCATTCGAGAAAGATGGCCTTGCTGACGTAGTAGAAAAACTGGTTGCCACGTTCCTCTCCAAGACGTTCCCAGAGATCCCCCAAATACAATCGGAGTTCGCTCCTGGCGGCGATCGGCCATTGTCGATGACAGCGAAATTCAAAGATGTTTGATGATTTGAGGAGCTGTGAAAGTAAACTCTGGTGAATCTTCTTCCGCAAGCAGTGATTGAAAGTAGTAAGCACTTGAAACCACCAACCAGAAAGATATGTTTTTGAAATTGCTAAGTAGCTGAGGTCTCAAATTTTGGGTCTTTGCCTTTTGTTGAACACATCAAGCAATGCATGAAAATATCAATCTGCCACTAGTGCCTCTGTTCAAGGGATGTATCGCACCGTTCTGCATTGCTTCACCGTTCACCGCTAGTCTAAGCATGACCCTTTCGCACCACGTCTTACATATCCAGACTTAGTTGAAGCGGTTTTTGCAGGAAACCAGCCTTTTTTGGACCGGCCAGAGCTATTGGTCTTCCTCCCCTTCAAATATCAACCGAATGAATATAAGGAATTCTACAAGAACTGCCCTGGTAAAACTGTCGCATTGGCAAAACCCCGGCGCACCATGCTTCACTTTCGTCGTTCAGGATGAGTTTCATGGTGTCGTGCTTCAGCATGCTGCGCTTCTTCAGCACCTCAGCCGTGGCGAAAGATGGCGATTCCACCGTCAGAAGAACTGGATAGATAGTCGGTAGTTGGCTTACAACCCCCTATAACCAGGATATGTGCATACATATATACAAGTAATCTATATATATATATGTTATGTATATACGATATACACACATAACTGGTATAAATACATGTATAATATATATATATATATGTGTATATTAAATATATCATATATATATATATACATAGAGAGAGAGGTAGAGAGATAGATCAGCTTTCGGTATACCTCAGCCCAGCTCTTCACTTCAGTTTAGGATCATCCCATTGCAGCGTCGTCATGGTCCCCCATGGCTTGTGCGGGGAGTTCCCAGCGGCCCATGATGTTTGATTGCTGGAGGGTATGAATCAATGGTCCATTCATATCGAATTGATATCTCATTCCACTATATTCCATTATATCATCATGGATCATCCATTTTTGGAAGGTTTAAGAAAGTTTGAAACCACCAGTTGCGAAGATCAATTGAAGCATACTTTGAAACAAACAGTCCACGTTTCAGTGCCACTCTCATATGCAGGTAATGGGTGATCAAAATCATCTTCAAATGAGGGTTTCCATCAATGGGAGATCTCCAATAGCTGGATGATTTAGAATGAACGAATCTTATTAAAATGGATGATTTATCATTGTGTCATTGTTTATCATGGAAAATCCCAACCAAAAATGGATCATTTAGGCCTACCCCCATGACTTAAGAAACCTCTAAATGGCCCCCGTCCTCCAGGCATCCGAACGGCTGGAGCTGCATCCTGGGGAGTTGGGATTACGTTGATGTTCCAGGGCTATATGTCCGCAAGAATGATTGATTGTAGTGGTACTTGATAGTAAAGATATATATATATATATACATATATATATATATACATATACAGTCATATACAGTCATATACAGTCATATACTGTCATATACATTCATATACAGTCATATATCATTATGTATATATATATATATAGCAATATGTGTGTATATATATAATTATATATAGTGTTGACAATCCTATCCCCCATTCATATTGAACTTATCCGATCGCTGGGTCCCTATGTCTATAAATCCTCTACTAAACAATAGCTGGTGCATTTGGACGTTGAACCCGCCTGGTATTCTTGGTTGAAAAAAAAACATCCGAAGATACAGGTTGATGGTTTCAAGTCACCTAATAACATTTCAGTTGGAATGGTAATTGACTATAGAACACAACCAAAAAAAACATGTTGAAATCACCAAGCGTGCAACCTACCAGAAGGTCAGTGGGTTGCCTATGGCAGATTATGCTTTAGAACTGGGATTTAAACCGGCAAAACCATCAGAAATCTTTATCTACACCCTGAAAACCAACATGGATCACAACAAAAACAGATGAAACTAGTGGTTCCCATCATGTGGTTGGGAAACTCATAGTTGTCCCTTGGCCACCCCTTTGCAAGGAATATGTATATCCGCAACTTGTCATCGCTTTGGAGAAACTATCCCATTTCGATACCAATCGGACCCCTACATCATGTCTAGCTAATGTACAACTATGAGATATAACAAACATTACAACCCTAATTGGTGTGACATTGTGGCTTATTAATTTTATTTACTAATCTATTCACCCTAAATTCTGGCAATTTTTCTCCCCTCAACGTCGGTTCCGGTCCGGTTTTTGGCGCCTGGGAGGTATCCGAATCCGAGTTGTTGGACAGGGATTTGTTGGCCGCTAAGTCCTGCTGAAACATTGCTGGAAAAATGTCACATTATGGTTGTGGCTGTGGAATTAATAACTAACATTATGGGGATATAATGGGATATAATTCGAGGTTTCCTAAGTCAGGGGGGTACCCCCAAATCATCCAAGTCATGGATGACCATGACTTAGTATTGAAACAGTTGAAACAACCATGGTGACTTGGGGATCCCCCATGACTTAAGAAACCCCCCATATGGTGATGTTCCAGAGTTCTGTGAAATTACCAGGTATATAATGTGGTTTAAAACCTGTCATGGGGGACGACCCACATACATCTCTTGCTGAATATGTGTTGTAACCATTCTATTTCAATTTCCGTTTTGGTTGATCAAATGATCCAGGGGTAAAGTCCTCAGTTGCACAAAGGTTGAGATGTTTACCACCAAAACGTGATGATTTTGCAAAGATTTGCGGGGATTTTTTGCCAAGAACCAGGCAAACAACATGCATCAACCAAAACGTGCGTGTTTTTCAACCAGCGCATTCTAACTCGAGTTGGACTGCAAAATACCACTCAAAAGATACAATATTGCTACCAATTGTTCTGCCGCATTCTACCTGTGTGGCTGCATATTACAGGAGCTCCTTCAGATAGAATGCGTTTGCCGTGGGGCCAAACGGTCCACCATCATGCGGGGCCAAAACCGCGTTCTAACTTTCCCTGCGTCACTATACACTTTTACATTATACTGTTGTTTACACAGACTTGGTCTACTTATGGACGTATTCTGTTTCAACGCATGATCATAAGCGCGCACAGATAGTCATAGATGTTCATAGCAGTACTATCTACGGTTTCCCAACTGTTCCCTATGTTCAAATGTTTTTCTGCAACTTTCTAACATGCCCAACGGTTTTCCCATGTTTAAGCCTTATTTTCCAATGGGTTTCCCATGGTTTTCCCATGGTTTTCCCAACGTCTGCAGCTGAATCCTTCGTAGCTTCCCCGGCGGAATCCCAGCAGCTCCTGCTGCTCCAAAGGCACCACGAGTCGCATCATCCAGGCGCGGCCGAAGAGTAAGCGATCGAAGTGTTTCAATCTGCGGGGTGTTGGACATGTCAACGGCAGAAATATATATATATATATGTGTGTACATAGTTATACATATCCATAGTTATAGTTATAGGGATATAGTGGGATTTAATAGGGATATAATGGGATTTATATACATTTAATGGGATTTCATAGGGATATGATGGGTGTGTGTATGTATATATATATATACATACATATCCATAGTTATACATATCCATAGTTATAGGGATAAAATGGCAATATATATATATATATATCATATACAATAATATATACATATATACAATATAATATATAATACATGCAATGCATGTAATATAATATATAATATATATATATATATATTATATATATAATACATTGAATGGGATTTAATAGGGATATAATAGGATTTAATCGGGATATATCTAGCAATAACAGCAGAAATAGGACATACTGTGGATGGTTTCAATCCCATTAAATTTGCAGTGTTTCATAGTGACCAAAGGTTACCAACTGGTGCAGGATTTCTTCCATCCACAGTAGGACATATGGGTTTGTCTGAAAATGGAATCCACCCAAAAAAAATGCTATTTTAATGGGAAACATGATGATACACCACCAAATGTCCGCAGCAGCAATCTTATTATGAATAGACAAAATGGGTATTATACGATCATTCTTGTGGTAAGGTATGTGGTATTTTCATGAAAATGGAGTATACCTCCCAATATGGCCATTTAATGGATGATGATGATTCAAAACAATGGATTCGGGGGCGCCCAATTTTCAGACAAACCCATATTGGAAATCAGGGTTATATTGGAAATAGTGGGAATTTACATTATTGTGTCCAATTGTAATAGGAAATGGTAATTACGACACCTAACTGTATACAAAAATGGTGACACTACTAATTGGAAATGCGAAAGAATTTGGGGGAAGTAATTCACTAAATATGGATAAATATGGTACTTAATGGTACTGTTGTGGTTCTCATATGTCATTATCAAGCGTACCATATAGAAATATGATGAAATATGAACATCTTCCATGGTTACATGGAGATGCTAGGGAATGATAGCGGTACTAATAAAGCAAATACGTGGATCTATGCGCGCGCGCGCTGATATTGATAGCATGATTATTGGTTTCACAATTGATCACAGCATTGTAAAAACGACCTGTCGATCTTCATGGGACTTACCAAAAAACCTTCGGATTTCACCATCGAGCTGAATTCGAGCAACAAATATTGGAGTAGAACCAGCAAAACGACGGGTTTGACCCAGATGTCAACTAGTGAGAGGTTCTGTCATTGAAAAATGGGGGGTTGTTTCATTGCGCTACGTCAGTAGATGGCCCGATTTTGGGGGAGATGAAACAGCACCCAGAAATGGCCTGTACCCTAGGGTAAACTAAGATAGATCGGGAAAATCCGTTGGTTTCCGACGGTATGGTCTACAAATGGTGACTCCATATATTTATCTCAATTTGCTGGAAGGTAAATTGTAAACGAAACGGCTGGGTGATGTTCAAGTCGGACAGTTCACAGCCCCTGATCTGCCCGTGCCAGTGGCGGTGGCCGCGATTGGGGATGTTAAACCATCAAAACATCACTCGGGAGACTGGCCAGAAGAAATCTCGATAGGCAGCCACATATATGCAGGCATTGACAAAAGAACTGGTATAGTATAGAACCTTTCAGCCAAGAAAACTAAGCACAGAGGTAGATAGAAATCGTTGACCTGCAAAAAATATGGTATACTCATGGACGACCACCAACAAGAAATGGGGATATCAACGTACAATAAACATTTACAAACCAACAAGAAATCCAGATGTTGAATGAGAAAAAGTGGTTTATATCAGGATGTTTTGGTGCAAACCTACAGGAAATGGATCAAAAAAGCATCAAGAATGATGACATAGTCTCAAGTCTACCCAATTCGGACGACCACAGAATGAATCATGAATATATTGTGCTTGGTTTTCCAGAACTGATTTCAGGGGAAACATATATTCAGTAAATCCTGATATTTGGGTTAAAAACCATCATCCACTGTCCTGCGAATCTCCCCTGAAAACAATCCACACATGTTTGATCTCTGCTGGTCAAACTGCAATGTTTGTAGCGGTTTCAATCCTCATTTTGGTTGGTGTTCTATCCTCCAAAGTCCCTGTTTGATAGAATTTGTTGCATTGAGTATGTGCTGAACATATTCAATCATTGTGAGGTGTCGCCCATTGGTTGCCCTTATTTTTGTTCTGTTCTTTGCCATTTGTCGGACCGTGGCCTCCTTTGCTCATCGGGCTTCAGCAATTGGCCATTCACCAACACCTTGGGGGTCCCATGCTATGACTGGCAACATAGCTGGGCTGGGAAATCTTCTGTTTTATGGGCATTTAACCATGGGAAATCCCCTATAAACAACGAGAAAATATGGAAAAACCATATATGGGACAGCCCTATAAACGGAGGTTTTTTTTCTAGCCGGGAAGAATCATCCAACTAAACATGGGACTTCCCATTGCCACGTTTCATTACCGGAGGGTAAACAGGAAGATCGTCTAATTATAGATGGGTGATTTTCCAGCAAGCCACGTCTGGGGGTACTGGGATGTGCATCCGTACTATTTATAAGGTGGTAAACCCAATACAGTAATGCACCTACCACTTGAGGAGTGTTTATACCACCCCTTTATGGTTATTCCGGGGAATTGTTTTTTATGGGGTTACCACGCTATAGTGAAATGGTGCGAGATCCAATACTTGGAGTCCCCAAGTGTCTCGGACCGACGTCAGCTTCAGTATGGGGTGCGAAAATACCGATAGCAATATCGATCATGTAGTCATAGAACCGACAGCAAGGATGCTTTTTGGAACTTTAGCAGGAATTGGAAAAATCATTTGGGGAATGGACAACTTACTGGTGCTTAGCAGGGAATGAGGGAATGACCTATAATAACCATTCAGAATCATCCCATTCCCATCCATTCCCCCATTCCCTACTAAGCACCAGTAAGACAAGCAAGAGGATTTCACAAGCATCAGCCATGGGTGCGCCTAAAAATCGTTGACATCCCAATTTTACTGATGGTCAAATACTGAGGCTGATCGAATTTGTAGACCCAGCGGTGTTCCATTTCTGACCAGATCCAAACGAGTGTCATTGGGTTGTAACTGAAATATGAATAGTAGTAGCTGTAACCCAGGTAAAATATGGTAAAATGATGTAAAATGATGTAAACTTTGCGCATATCACACCAGTTGCAACTGAAAATTGCGGTGGAAATCAAGTGGATATGACTCCGACTTGGAGGGCCCTTGGTAGGTATTCTGAAGTGCGCAATGAAACAAGGAAAAACCTCAGATCTCGCGGATGAATACCCTTGGATTGCTTGAAGGGTGCCATGTTTTTTTAAATGCGGCAAAGCCAATTTCATAAATCATCCCCAAATCACAATTGGAGGAACCATCCCCAGTCACGGTGGGTTGGGTTTCCCACACTATTTCCATTAGATTCACCATTTCTGGCGAATTTAGCAATGGGAAAGATACAAAAAACATCGACTCAGTGAATACAGGCCCTGGTATCAGAAGCAACCGAAGAATTGGTCCTCAAACCAGATGAATCAACCGAAGAAACCAATTATCCACATTGTACCTGATTCTATCCCTGTTCTACCACCTTTCTTATTCCCATTCTTGGTGGTTAAATCACCATTTTGATCAAATCACGATTTTTTGGTTAGGTGGAGGTTTCCTAAAATAGGGGTACCCCCAAATCATCCATTTTAATAGGATTTTCCATTATAAACCATCCATTTTTGGGTACCCCCATTTTAGGAAACAGAATCACTCCTCTTTTCGTGACTAGCCACCCGCGCTCGCTCAGAGACTTCATTGGCAGGGACCGAAATCACCACCTGCCAGCATCGTGTGAGGGAGTCGTGACCAACAAACATGTGGAAATTCGGTGTGCAATGGGGTGTGTAGCCAATGATGGTTTATAATGGCATAAAATGGGATAACGGGGATATAATGGATTGTAATGGAAAATAATGGATTATAATGGATTATTTATCATGGGGTTAAAAGAGGCTTATAGTCTAGTTGTTAAATATGACATAACACCACGATTCATCTATATAGTGGAAAGGGACCCGCAAAGTGCGGATGCCAGGCAACACAAAGGGAAAAATTGAACCAACTTTAAGAATATAGCAACACTCCCAGTTTGGTGAAAGATTGCCCTCCATGGTACCTCAAGAGATGTATATATATATATATATGTATATATATATATATTTATAAATATATGTATATATATATATATATGTATATGTGTGTATATATATATATATACATACATATATACATATATACAGATTTATATACATTTCATATGCATATATGTGCATGTGAAAAAGGGGTACTCTATATCCACAAAATAGCAACTTTCATCAGAAAATGATGATCAACCATGGCAACCATGGGGTTTGGCCAGTCCCAATGGTGTGGGTCTGTTTATAGCCCGAGGCATCCACACTCAAAACGAGGACTACCAAATGGAGGTGAAACCTAAGTCGTGGGGGTACCCCCAGTTCTCATCCATTTATAGATAGATGTTCCATGAAATACCCTCTGGTAAAACTAACATAGCTATGGAAAATCACAATTTTTAATGGGAAAATCCACTATAAATCACCATTTTCAATGGCTATGCTAGTTCACCAGAGGGTAAACCATCCAGCTACCCCCATGGAAACCTCCAAACGTGGCTCCCCCAACACTTTCTCTCCGGCCTGGCGTTGATCTGGGTTCTGGAAATGACATACGAAGTCGGAGATTCCCAAGCCCTTGATGACCTCAGAGAAGGCAGGGTGGCCACCAACATGGGGATGTTGTCAACAGACATTGGGATAGCTGGTAGCTACAAAAGTTTGGCAAATCCTCAATGCAGGGATTTACCCACCAAACTCGGGAAAATCAGCTTGGACGAAGGGATTTCCATGAGCTAAGCCATTTTGCGGAGTTTTTCATGGATTAAATTCACAAAGTGGGTTTGTGGCCTCGAGAAGACATATTCCACATCTAGTTTGTTTATTCAAGGGATAACACAAGTGAGTTTTAAGCTCAATAGATACCGGTACTCATCATCACTGGTTTGTGGATCCTGGGCATGTCTGCGGCTCGGTCAACGCCTGGAGATTCATCCAACTGGGTAGTCATGGCATGACTGGAAAATGGGATAAAATTGGTAAATCCTCAATTTCGTGTGTCAAATCCATAAGAGGCTCCCAAAACCATGGTGGTTATGAGTCATGAATCAGTTTCATTCAACAATATCACAACCTTTCTATGCCTCAAATTCTCTCTGAGGTGGTCAAGGACCCAAAGAAATTGTCGATTGTGGCTGCCTAAAACCATATCTTTCGTCTTCACCTTCCTGGTGCAATGACCAGTAGGGAGGTAACAATGGCCTTCAGCAAGTGATTGTGTGTCTGCCAAAATAGGGTACCAACGGACCCATTGAATTGGTATGTGAAACAATCAATTTTGGGGGGTCAATACATTTGACCCATCTCCAAATCAGCTATACATCCCAGCATATCCGTATGATCTGCATGCATATGTATGTACATAGACATATATAGGTATACAGTATTTACGTGGCATTATATACCAGTAAATTCAGGTTTTTCGGTCCTCAAAAATATCCCCACCTTGGGCCGCGGGCAATTTGATTCTCCGGGTGGCTGCCGAGCTTTGTCAGTTGGCCCTGAAAAACACGACAGATATGTGATCATGTGTCAAGGGAAAAAACAGCTTTATAATGTTTCAATGCATACACATCTACTTGTCTTTAAACATGTGATTCTCATGTGAATAAGACCTGTGTGTTTACAGGTACTAGGCAGCTTAGCTTCATGGACTCGGGTCCAGTTGGTGCCAAATTGTTGGCAACGTGGCTAGCCTGAGATACCCTGCTATGGCAAATGGCCTATTTCGTTCAACTGCAGATTTTCCACAAACCAGCAAATTACCAGAGGGAAACTGTGAAACTCCCTTAACCAGCCCTTCTCCATGGCCTACCAACACACCTGTTTATCTCAAGCTGAGTGTTACCCCACTCTTGTTGGGAAAATGTCACGGAGCCGCAAAATTTTAAGCCATCCCAATCAACATTCCATCAAAATTGGGCATGAATTCGCAATTAGTATATATAAACAATCCATTGCCCTATATAGAACTAGATACCCCCCTAGAAAGCTTGGTCTTGTATTGGATCTATTCATTTCTTTCTCCTTTATTCGCGGTATTTGATATTAGGGAGAAGGGATGAACATCTTTTAGCACGTGGAGAAATGCGGTGATATGTTCATCATTTTGGATGTGATTGAATATCATTCATATATCATTCATATATCATTTCGGAATATCATTCATATGTGTTTGAATATATGATTTTGGATGTTATTAGATGTTCATATATCATTAACATCATCTAACATCATCCAATCGTGATCGGGGCGATCTCATCATCCAATCACTGCAGTGGCACCTTTGGCAAAAAGTACACCAGGCAGCCCGAGAGTACTGGATCATCACCTTCCAGCTGAAAAATTGCCCTGGTATCATGAGAATGTCTAATGGATACTAAGATTGATTCATAGTTATGTATAATGTATATATATATATAATTAGAACAGTCATAATTAAAACATATTAGAACCAGCTATTAATTATGATGAGTGATTGATGATGATTAAATTCCAATGCTTCTAATGATGGGATCCGCAATGAACTCTTTTTATAGCAGGTGTAGAACAAAAGGCGTGGAACCTGGAGCACAAACATCTACCTGTTTTTCGTTTCAGGGTGTGCAACAGCAAAGCCTGCATACGATAACTGTAAAAATGGTTCTCCTTACCATCATTTCTAGTGACCTCGTGGATTTGGTTAAACAAGGTCCTTCTCTATGACCCAAATGGAGCAGGTCAGATGCCAAGCGGCTCATGTTGAGCAAATGAGGCGTATTCCTCAGGGCATGGCACCAGCCAGCAGCGTTGTGGGGGATATGGGGCCCCAGAAGCCACAGGTGTTGGTCAAGTTTAGTCTGTTTTTGTCCCTGTAAAACCTGCCAGTCTTGAGGGTACCCTCTGGTAAACTAACATAACTATGGAAAATCACCATTTCTTATGGAAAAATCCACTATAAATGGTCCATTTTCAATAGCAAATTGTTAGTTTACCAGAGGGTACTTCTTAAAGTTTGACCCATCCAATCGGATCCGATGTTCAAGTTGTTCGGAGATCAACTGTTGACCCATCGCCAGCCCTCTGAAATACGAGTGATCCAAGGCGCTTCTCGAGGCCAAAGACCTCGTCGACATCCTGCAGAGTGGCGGTGGCGCTCCAATTTTTGACACACGCGGAGATAAACCATACCAAAACCTGGGTTGATAGTTGATAAACCATAGTTATCCAAGGTTAGCTCAGACTATTTGGAGGCTGTTTTTTCCGGAATTGTTGGGAGTTATAAACCATAGCTATCTGAGGTTATAGTATGCTATAGTTATTCAAACGGTTGTCCACCACTGTTACTCTTTTGTATCCCCATAACCTTAGATAAATATGGTTTACAACTCCAATAACTATGGCAGGGCTGGTAGATATATCTTGAGATGAACCAGGTTGCTCCCAACATTGCTCCCAACATTGCTCCCAACATTGCTCCCAACATCCAGGAAACTGGGCAAAAATCTACAGAGCTAAAGAGCTACAAACTTCCACACCTTGTGGCTCTCATGAAAACCTGAGATGAGTTGGAGCAACCGTGGAGAACGATGCTTATCCAGCAAGAATGTTGCCAAAAAAAAACGCAAGAACGATGTTTCAGTGGTTTAAAAAAAGGAAAACATGGTTCAGCGTGCAGCAAAAATACTTGCTGTGATCATCACTATCAATATCTCCACCCATCATTACAAAACCAGGCTATGATTATTGGGCGCAATCATGATGTTTACTCACCTTGGGTATTATTGGTAGACCACCTGAGCTTTGGATAATTTTTTGATAATTCACCAACCTGAAAGGTTCGGCCATTTGGGAATAGTTACCCCAACCCAATCCCTCTATTTCTAATGACGTCTCGACGTGACATCGTTACAATTCATTCAGAACTGAAAAAAATGTTGGTATAGAATAGTATAGAACACAATATGGAGACAACATGGGATATTCATAGGATATTCATGTTGGATATATGGCCGCCATATCCAATGATGTTACTAGCACCACCTATTGTTAGAGGTAACCCTGCCACTCCCCCGCAGCGTACCTCGCTGCTGAGACCCTGTTGGTTCAACGCTTCTTGTCGCGCTGAAGCCAACAACTGTGCCTTGCAAAGCAGAAAAGTATAGGAAAAAAAAGAAAAAAAATGAGGTCATCACCAGGTCATATGCCAAACATGATCCATTTGCCCAAATATGATCCGTTGAACATATCACCCATCATGGGTGGGGAGAACAAGGCCAATTCAACCATAAAAGTGGGGGTGATGGTCCTGAGACAAACCCACTTTGAAGTCGAGTAGACTCACTGCCACTTGGGGTTGCCTAATTGTTCCGGCCCGGGCCTCCTCGAGCTGATTGGTGTAGGATTGTCGCAGAGTCTTCCTCAGTGGTGACAGGTGAAGCGATGGGTCCAAGATCCATAGCTTCAACCCTTCCATCTTGACGCTTCCATTTCCATGTCTTGTGGTGCCATGCCTCACTGATTCTAAGAAGCGATGGCTTGAGAGGTTCTAGTAATCTGGTAAACCCAACAATAAACCATACTATTAACCATTTGCCCGTCATTTTACATCATGCTAAATAGGGATAGACCCAACAATAAACCTCTATTGGGGAGAAGAATCACCTTTAAAACATCCATTGCCAATATTCCTATAAATTCTTAATCTGTTTGCCAGTTTGTTCTATTAAATGGTCATTCGCAGACACACCACAATCTTGCTTGTTGATTGAACCCCTATTTTCATTGGGAAGATCCCATGTTCTTGTTGCTTACCCATTCCAGACAAAGCCAGTAAGTCCGTTGAACCCTTAAAATCCCTTAAATCCTTTTCAAAATTCCATATTATACCCTTGGGTAAACTAACATAGCTACCGTCGATCCCCATTTAGTTGCTTGTTTTACCTATAAAAAATGGTGATTTTCCATCGCAAACTGTCAGTTTACCAAAGGGTAATCCCGCATAACCCCCATATTAATCATGGCTGAATATGGGTTTGTCTGAAAATAGTGTACCTCTAAATCCATTGGTTCATCATCATTTTCCCATGAAAAATGGCGATTTCATTGGGGGTATCATCTAATTTCAGAACCCATATGCCCATCAATCCCAATTTGACCCACACCCAGCGCGCGACGCGCGACGCATTTCCGCCGAGTGACAGCACCCGTTCGCGGTCCGCGATCTCTTCTTGAACCGAGCCAGCGCCCAGAGCGTCCACCTCCCAAGTTCTGGAAAAATGGCAGCGGCCGCAAATGGTCACGATGTGATGATCATGATGTTTTTAATTTTCATAGACAATGGTGGTATAATGAGTATAATGTTTAATGATTATAATGATGATTGATAATGTATAATTGTCATGTATAATTGTCATGTATAATTGTCGTGTATAATTGTCATGTATAATTGTCATAATCATTCTAAATTAGTGTAATGATATGGTTTCTTAATATTGGTGGGGATGATGAATGATGATAGTTGTCATGCTTATTGTCTATGAATATCTGGTGTTCATCGTCATCTTCGTTATCGTCGTGATCATCATCATCATCATCATCGTCATCATCATCATCTTCATCTTCATCTTCATCTTCATCTTCATCACCACCACCATCACTATTTCTATTATATATATATGTATATATAGAATGATTGCCATTCTACTACAATTACCAGGAGAAAAATACCATCATCACTACTTGTAGCCCACACATCGGAGCTCTGGAGCTACGCCAGATGTTCCAGCCACGTTTGATTACCAGAAGGTAGTGGTGTTATGTCAAAATCAAGGTGATTAACGGTATTCTATAGAAAATCATCATAGTTCTATTCGAAATTAACAGCAATTATAGTAATTCTATTTCAAAATCATTATAGTAATGGCGATTTTCAAAGTCATTGATGTTACTCAAAATAGTGATAACTAATCCTTTGACTATCTAACATAGATACGGAAAATCACCCCTAAATAAGTAAATCATCGTTAGTGATGTTAGTATACTGGAGGGTAACTTGATCTGATTGGAATGATGCATCTGTTTGAGGAAATATGGAATTTCACTAATGGTGCATATTCAATGGTGACTAATGGGATATAGTTCTGAGTAAATTATGAGATCGGATAACCCCACTGAATGGGGACTTTCTAACCAGGGTTATTAACCACCTACTTATACTAGTTTATCAAAGGGTTTATCAACCACTCTACCTTTGGGTATCACCAATGATTGTGAAAATCACTACTAATAACCATCAATCACTTTGTATTTTGACTATGGTTATGAACCACTTACCCAGTGAGATGATCCTCCATCCATCCTCCTTCTGTGAATCACCAATGTTAATCAGTTGATCATCGCACTTAGTAAGTCGGGGATGGGTCAAGTTACCTATGAAATTCCCATCAATTCCTGGGGGTTTCATAACCATCCATTCACCAGCTATGACTTAGGGTACCGTTTGGGTACCAGGGTTTTAACCCAAAACCCAGTGGTCAAGAACCAACTGACGGGACTTGCTAACCAGGGCCAGAAAACTGCTGTTTTTCCGCCTCCACGCCCCTCGCTGCCAGGAGAGCTTTCAGGCGACGGACTTCCGCCTAGGGCAAGCACCATGCAATGGGTGAAATACAGTTGGGTTTGAATCGGGTTTAGTGGTGTATAGTAGGATTCAATGGGATTGATGTGGTTTTAATGAGGCTTACCGGGATTTCAAGTGATTTCAGCAGAAAATCCGAAGATCCAGCAAGAATCGAGGAGTTTGGGAGATTTGGGCGTTCATTTCAGCCAAAACAAATGAAGACTTGACTGATCAGCCCAAAAAAGTGGACTTAACCAAGTAAAATGGTGATATGATCCACCATCCGGATTTTACAAATAAGTATTGGATGAAATGAAAGATGCATCTGGCGACGAAATCCTTCCCTTCTTGTCAAGACAAAAAACATGGCGAGGTGAGGTTCTGTATGGGATTTTTATGAGACAACGACTTGGATTCTGCAAACGAAACATTGGCATTTAACCCGCAAATTGTCATTTAACTACCCAATAAGTGCAACGCAAATGTGAACTTCACCGATCGCCTATCTTTAGCCTATATTTCGGTTGATGTGTGTGTGTGTGTCCATATTTCGTTCGTTCTAGCCGTTCAAGTACAGAATCTAAAGAGGCCAAATCCCCATGTTTCGCGAAGAAAACATGTCTGTTGGCCATAAAGATTTACATTATCCCCAGTATTCCCATTATACCTATAGTATACCTATAGTATACCTATAGTATACCTTTATATTCATAGTAGACATACCTATCATATTTTCATTCGATACCCATGTTGTTGTCCAGACCTGCCAAGTTTTGTCGCTACAAACCACACCTGGAGATGCTGCACCACCCCCATACGTTGGTCCACATTCACCGAGGCTGACGTCTTCACCTGATGGTCGTTTTTCTTGGGAATCACCCAGCAAAAATTGGGATTTTTTCTTGTTGATTTATGGATAACAAATAATGGAAAATCCACAGGAAACCTGGAAAAAAATCAATATACATTCGGGGATTGATGGACTGGATTGTGGCTAATAGCAAACCCCAAATAGATGCTTTTCAAAGTGGGAAACTTGAAATATGAAGCAAATGGATTGGTGCGAAATTCTAGTCCGGACACCATTGGTCTTTACCACCATAGGAAGTTCCTGTAGATTTTCCCAGCAAATCCAATGAATTAAGGGATGGGATCATAATAGCTGCAACGGTGATTTGCAAGGGTCACTAGAAGACTGTGTTTGTCAAGAAGGGGACCAAACCGACCATTTTGTTGGTGGTTGACCAACAAACATGGGCAACAAAAATACCGACTTCATCAACCACAATTAATGGTGGTTTCTCAAAATGGGGCTACCGCAAGATTGCAATTCAAATAGAGAAATGATGGTAAACCAATGGATTTTGCGGTACCAAACTCTAGGACAAACCCATGGTTCCGCAATGTTCCTAAATCTGTATAGACTGTTTTTGGGAATTCGAGTGTTTAAACGCATGAATCACTAAATATACTTGGGTATGGCATCTAATTGTGAAATCTAGGAAATAAGGTTTAGGCTTAGGGCTGAACCTGGCTTATGGCCCGAAAATCCAGCTACTTCAAAAATTCCGTCCCCATTTTTCATGCTGAGTTCCCCTTTTTGTTCCCCCAACTAACATAGCTATTGAAAATGGCCCATGTATAATTGATTTACCTATTAAAAGTGGTGATCTTCCACAATTACCCTCTGGTAAACTAACATAACTATGGAAAATCACAATGTTTAATGGGAAAATCCACTATATATAGCCATTTTCAATAGCAAACTGTTAGTTTACCAGTTGGTATGTGTTTTTTTATCCCAGTTTTTGATGGCTTCGAGGACGCTGGCAGCCCACCTTCTTGACAGACGATGCAAAACGCAAAGTACCTGCGGCACGAGACGGGTCATCCTGAAACAGATAGCATATGGGATCTTAAAAATATTCCCATTTGAAGTGGTGATTCTTTGAAAGTCCCATATTCTATCTACTCCCGGATGACCACATATTATTAGATAAATATGTATATAGATAGATATAAATATATTGTAACATACTATGCTATAAATATAAATATATGTATGTACAATATTTAATACATGATATAGAATATAGAACGAATAATATACAATATACAATATACAGTATACAATATCTAATATATATATAATATATAGTATCAAAATAAATCATATAAATAATATATTATATATATAATGTATAATAGAGAATGTAAAATAAATAATATAACATGAATAATATAGGATATATTATAGATAACATTGAAAAATAATGTATAATATATAACATGTAATATCAAATATGTTTATAATACAAAAATAAAAAAAATATGACATAAAATATATAACATATAACATAAAATACGATATTTTTTTTTAATATAAAATATATAACTTAAAATCTATCATAAATAATATATAATATGCAATATACAATAGAAAAAATATATAAAATATAGACTATATAATTTCTGATATGTAATATATGGAATATAGATAATAGATGATATATAATGTAAAATAAGGAATAAAAAATATTGAATGCACAATATACTAAATAAAACAAAATAAAATTATAATAAATGATATCTCATATATCAAAAAAATATACCAAATAAAATAATAAACAATAAAAAATCAAATACATAATATATAAACAATATACCAGATATAATACAATATATACAAATAAAATATAAAATATAATATATAAAATATATATATACACATTATATATTATATATATTTTTATATATTACATACATTATAAATATTATATATCATATAAAAAATAGATATTATATTTCTTATATATATTATATATATTATATACATTGTATATATATACATGTATTATGTAAAATTAAAAATACATCATGTATTTTTGAAAATTATTTAAATTATATATTATAAATATATATATATATATACGATCTATTTAATGAATATACTGTATTTATATATATATATATTTGTTAATTTATATATATAATATATTATATATATTATATATCAAGTGGCGCCAATGCAGGTTCTTTTGTCTTTGACAGTAGTTATATGTATTGAAGTTGACAAAATCCAAAAATTTTAAGTATTCAACATTCAATGTATTTTCCCTTTTTCCCGCAACCGCTTCTGGCTTCCTTAAAACCTAGCCACGCGAAAACTAATACACCACGTGTCAAATTAAGAGGAATAACCATTCCACAAAAGATTTTACATGCGCGGAGCCTTTTTTGCCCACAGCATCCCAAGCTCACGCCGGCTCACGCCCTCCTACGCTCTTTTCATCATGGCGGCCATCCTGGTGGACCATGATTTCCTTCAAGCCATGTGCGCCGCGTATGGTGAGTCGGAAGAACCCACACACGGTCCACGTGCCCCGTTCGATGTCACCCAAGTACTCACCGGGGCGCCTTACAGCAATGCTGCAAGGCAGGTGCCGCACCCCGGACGAGGAAGGTGGCTTCAACGCTTTTGGGGCATTGGCGCCGGAGGTTAGCTGAAATTTGGGAATGCACGTCGGATGTTGTGCGGTCAATGACATTGTAGTCAATGCAGATGTATATTTGCATACAGCTATAGATACAAATTTCTACGTCTACATACCAATATGTTCCGTTTCAGGATGGAAATGGCAATATGATCTCTTTGTTCCCCACCTGATTGAACGTCCGATCATAAGCATAGGTCGGTTAGAATGTCAGATCGGATGTCAGGTAACATGTTTGATGAAATGCCACATTTGCTGCCAAAAGAAGAAGCACAAAGGACGACATATATAACTTCATGTAGAATGCCAAATGGATTGTCAAATAGACTGCCAGGCGGAAAATACCATAATATGTCAACTAACTAGGATATCAGCTCAAGTGTCAGTAAGAGTGTCCGACACACGTCAAACAGAATGACCGATGGAACGTGATAAAGAATGAAAATACATATACGCCAGATAAAATGCCATACAAAATGCTAGCGAGATAGAATACCGGAGAAAATATCAAATTTAAACTAAAAACAAGACCAACCAACGAACACGAATGCAGATCACGCAAAGAGACACATAAACAAACAGGATGAAGAAGGATGGTCACATAAACAAACAACTATTACAAAAAACACTTCAGGTCACTTGCTGCATACGTCGGCGGCAAGCTCTGCTAGATGGGAAAAGTAAACATCGAACAATGAAAAGCGCGACATCGGCAGTGGCAGTTATTATCTTTTTAGAGTGGGGAGTGGGGAGTGTAAAGTGTAGAGTGTGGGGTGTGGAGTGTGGAGTGTGAAGTGTAGAGTGTGGAGTGTGAAGTGTGGAGTGTAAAGTGTAGAGTGTGGGGTGTGGAGTGTGGAGTGTGAAGTGTAGAGTGTGGGGTGTGGAGTGTGGAGTGTAGAGTGTAGAGTGTGGGGTGTGGAGTGTGTAGTGTTTTGTGTGAAGTGTAGGGTGTGAAGTGTGGAGTGTAAAGTGTAGAGTGTGAAGTGTGGAGTGTGGAGTGTGAAGTGTGGAGTTTAAAGTGTAGAGTGTGGGGTGTGGAGTGTGGAGTGTGAAGTGTAGAGTGTGGGATGTGAAGTGTGGAGTGTCGACTGGAAAGTGTAGGGTGTGGGGTGTAAAGTGTAGTGTGTGGGGTGTGGAGTGTGGAGTGCCGAGTGTAAAGTGTACAGTGTGAAGTGTACAGTGTAGAGTGTGAGGTGTCGAGTGTAAAGTGTGGAGTGTGAAGTGTGCAGTGTAGAGTGTGGAGTGTGAAGTGTAAAGTGTGGAGTGTGGAGTTTGAAGTGTAGAGTGTGGAGTGTAAAGTGTAGAGTGTGGGGGTTGGAGTGTAGNCAGTGTAGAGTGTGGAGTGTGAAGTGTAAAGTGTGGAGTGTGGAGTTTGAAGTGTAGAGTGTGGAGTGTAAAGTGTAGAGTGTGGGGGTTGGAGTGTAGAGTGTGAAGTGTAGAGTGTGGGATGTGAAGTGTGAAGTGTGGAGTGGAAAGTGTACAGTGTGAAGTGTGGAGTGTAAAGTGTAGAGTGTGGGGTGTGGAGTGTGGAGTGTGAAGTGTAGAGTGTGGGGTGTGGAGTGTGGAGTGTAAAGTGTAGAGTGTGGGGTGTGGAGTGTGGAGTGTCGAGTGTAAAGTGTAGAGTGTGAAGTGTACAGTGTAGAGTGGGGAGTGTGAAGTGTAAAGTGTGAAGCATGGAGTGTGGAGTGTAAAGTGTGGAGTGTAAAGTGTAGAGTGTGGGGTTCGGAGTGTGGAGTGTGAAGTGTAGAGTATGGAATGTGAAGTGTGGAGTGTGGAGTGTAAAGTGTAGAGTGTGGGGTGTGGAATGTGGAGTGTGAAGTGCGGAGTGTGGAGTGTAAAGTGTGGAGTGTAAAGTGTAGAGTGTGGGGTGTGGAGTGTGGAGTGTGAAGTGTAGAGTGTGGGGTGTGGAGTGTGGAGTGTAAAGTGTGGAGTGTAAAGTGTAGAGTGTGGGGTTTGGAGTGTGGAGTGTGAAGTGTAGAGTGTGGGGTGTGGAGTGTGGAGTGTAAAGTGTGGAGTGTAAAGTGTAGAGTGTGGGGTTTGGAGTGTGGAGTGTGAAGTGTAGAGTGTGGGATGTGAAGTGTGGAGTGTGGAGTGTAAAGTGTAGAGTGTGGGGTGTGGAGTGTTGAGTGTGGGGTGTGGAGTGTGGAGTTTAAAGTGTAGAGTGTGGGATGTGGAGTGTCGAGTGTGAAGTGTGGAGTGGCAAGTGCGAAGTGTAAAGTGTAGAGTGTAGAGTGTGAAGTGTAAAGTGTGAATTGTAGAGTCTGGATTGTCGAGTGTGAAGTGTAGAGTGTGGGGTGTGGAGTGTGGAGTGGGGGGTGTGGAGTGTGGAGTGTACAGTGTGGAGTGTTAAGTGTAGAGTGTGGAGTGTGGAGTGTAAAGTGTAAAGTGTGGGGTGTGGAGTGTGGAGTGTCAAGTGTAAAGTGTAGAGTGTGGGGTGTGGAGTGTGGAGTGTAAAGTGTGGAGTGTAAAGTGTAGAGTGTGGGGTGTGGAGTGTGGAGTGTGAAGTGCAAAGTGAAAAGTGTGAAGTGTGCAGTGTGGAGTGTGAAGTGTAGAGTGTGGAGTGTGGAGTGTGAAGTGTAAAGTGTGAGTTGTAGAGTGTGGATTCTAGAGTGTAAAGTGCGAAGTGTCAAGTGTAAAGTGTAGTACGTGAAGTGTACAGTGTAGAGTGTGGAGTGTGAAGTGTAAAGTGTGAAGTGTGGAGTGTGGAGTGTAAAGTGTGGAGTGTAAAGTGTAGAGTGTGGGGTGTGGAGTGTCGAGTGCGGAGTGTGAAGTGTAGAGTGTGAGGTGTGGAGTGTGGAGTGTGAAGTGTGCAGTGTGGAGTGTAAAGTGTGCAGTGTAAAGTGTAGAGTGTGGGCTGCAAGCTCACAACAGTTCTCGACCGAGAAATTGAAATCTCGATTCAAGAGCCATTGTTCCACTTGACGCCAGGTGTCTGCAATTGGAGCTACCAGTACCTGCTTGTAGCTATAATGCGTGTCCTGGATCCATGCCCTGACCCCATCCGATTTGGTCACCTGGGTAAAACCACCAACGCTAACGAGCAAACGTAACGCTTGAAGATATGAAAAGGTGAAATGACCAGCAAAAATGCAGAAACCCAAGGCTTTGCTTGAATAGATCTGACTGACCCATTCATTCACCATGTCCCGTCATCTTCGACGACGCACCCGTAATGGCACGACCTCCACGAGTTCCTCTAGGATCGGCACTGCGTCCGTTGCCACGGTCAGGAAGTCCTGCAGCACTTCATGGAGGTAAATACATTGGATCTCATCCACCTTGGCGTTGGCTGCCAAGTAAAAGCGCAGCGCGGACCATTTGTCATGGTCGCAAATGCAGTCCTGCAGATCGAAATTGTCAGCATTCCTCCGATACAGCATCATAGTCACGAAATTGCGGTACCACAAGATACTGCATGGCTTGGCTTGCTCACTTGCCTTTGCGGCCTCGCTTTGCAGTGGTTCGGCATTGCATTCCATTAGATCATATCCTTCTTGGGCTATCCATAAGCCAAGGCCCTTGAACACATCTTGGACGGCCTCTAACTGGAAGCCGCTCAAAGACGCAAGCAAAGCTGGCAGCTTGCTCCAGACCCGACCTACTGCCAGCAGCATGTCGTATCTGGCGGACGGCCCCATACTTGCGAGAGCGATGAGGATAGACTGCTCCAGCCAGGCGCGTAGGTGCGTCTGATCGACTATGGGCGTGGACATGGCACCACGGGGGGGTTGATAGGAACGGATCCTTCAATGAGAATTTTCTGCTTACTGTCAGGCTCGAGCTAGAAAGACATCATGGCATGTAGGATCAGCTGATTGCATTTGTCCCTTTCCTACCTTCTTCTGGGGGGACTCGCATTACCAGAGATGCCCGGTGAATTTGCTCATGTTTAATTACCGCCCGCGGACCTGACAGGCGGGCATGCGCACGGCACCACTTGACAACCAGCACCGACAGAATAAAACTAGCTGCTTATTCTGCGTGTCTGCTTGCAGCAAGTGACTGTAGGATCTCCAGAGCTGAGCGTTTTTGCGCCATGCAGATCACAGGCTTCTGTGTCAGTATACTGGTGCCTTCAAACAGCTGCAGGGGTTGGTCATTGAAATTATATCCGTTTCTTGTGTGATTTGCTTTGCACATGGAGCGAGGTCCTACGGGAAGAGGTGTCAGTGTAAACTTCCTCGCCGGTTTCAGCACTGATACAGCGATGGCCTTCGCCATTTCCGTTTTGACTGAGCGAGCACGTGGTCAGAGTGAAACGTGCCAGGGGACTGCTTCGCCCCTGCGCGCCCGCCGGCGGAGCTCTTTCTTGTGGCTCTGCCAGCAGGGGGAGAGCCGGCGCGTTCGTCACCGCGTAGACTGACTGTTTTGGTCCGAGCCTGGCGGCGCCAGCGTTTAACGTTCGAAGTGCACGGCTTTCTGGATTGGCGCCCCGGCCTTGGACATCTTTTCAAAGGCGAAATCCAAAACCTTGCCCTCGACCAGCTGCCGGCAGGCCTTACATTACATGCATGCATTGTGCAGCAACAGTGAGAAACCTAAATCATCAAAGTAAGTGCTGGAATATTTCGACCACCGTCAGCGTCTGAGCCTGCAGCTACCAGATCGCAGGCGGTGGTCTCGAACGAGGCTCTGCCCAGGGTCACGTGATAGGGTTGACCCTGCCAGCACGTCCCTTCCAAGGCGGCATCAGGGGTCACCTTGATGAGGTGTTCCTGCGCAGGACAAAAAGGTTCCCTACTGTACCCACGGCGGCCGCAGACGTGCATGACCGAGTGCGCTTGTTCAACCGGTGGGACAACCACAGGGGGTTGTTTAATACGGGCTGTTCATTAATACTAACTTGACATTATATACAATACATATAATATGTGTAGTATATCTATATATAATATAATATATATATATATGTATATATATGTATATATGTATATATATGATATATATCATATATATCATATATATCATATATATGATATATATGATATATATATATATATATTATATATATATATGATATATATCATATATATATAATATATATATCATATATATCATATATATGATATATATCATATATATAATATATATGATATATATAATATATATCATATATAATATATATAATAATGTATATTATATATAATATATATTATATAATATATATATATATATTATATAATATATATTATATATGATATATAATATATAGTACATATTATATATATGATATATGATATATAATACATAATAGATAATACATAATAGATAATAGATATTATGTAATACATAATATATAATAATATATATAATATATAATATATGATATGTAATATAAAATATATAATATGTAATATGTAATATGTAATACGTAATACGTAATACGCAATATGTAATATGTAATACGTAATATGTAATATGTAATATGTAATACGTAATACGTAATACGTAATATGTAATATGTAATACGTAATATGTAATATGTAATATGTAATATAATATATAATATATAATATATAATATATAATATATAATATATAATATATAATATATAATATGTAATATGTAATATGTAATAATATATATAATATATAATATGTAATATGTAATATGTAATATGTAATATGTAATATGTAATATGTAATATGTAATATGTAATATAATATATAATATATAATATGTAATATGTAATATGTAATATAATATATAATATATAATATGTAATATGTAATATGTAATATGTAATATGTAATATGTAATATATAATATATAATATATAATATGTAATATGTAATATGTAATATGTAATATGTAATATGTAATATGTAATAATATATCCAATATCTAATATATAATATATAATATATAATATATAATATATAATATATAATATATAATATATAATGTATACAATATATAATATATAGTATATAGTATGTGATTTATAATTCATATATAATTATATATATTTTTTATAATGTAATAAATATATACATGTGTGTAGTATGACTTATAAAGCAGTCACTAACCGATAAGCGTTTCATGACCGAGCCGCTGATCGTCTCATCCACATTGCAAGCAGCAGGTGACACCGCCGCCACCTCAGACCGAGACACCCGGTGGGGTTGGCTGCCAGATTTTCCTTTTAAAACTTGTGGTTCTTATTGGGTTAATAGGGTTTAATGGGGTTTAATGGGGTTTAATGGGGTTTAATGGGGTTTAATGGTGTTTAATGGGGTTTAATAGGATGTAAGGGTTTAATGAGGTTTCATGACCTTCATGGTTACAGCCACAATACTCTCCGGTGTGTGGCTAGCTGAGAGGTTTTACTGGGAAAAGCATCAAACTATCGGGGGGATTTTCAGTTGCCACGCTTGATTGCCGGACGGTAGTTTGAGTGGGTCAATGGCCATGATTGTGGGGGCCCCATATCCCAACCACCATGGCTGTAACATGTCGTAAACATGACACCAACTGCATCCACAAGCAGTGGAAAAGCTGGATTTGCATTCCAGTTTCTCCCCTAGCGAATCCAGTGTTTCCCCTACTGGGAAGAAAATCTCAATAGACATTAGCACTTCACCCACAACAATAGCATACAATAGGGAGATACCTTCGAACTCTGACTTTTGTTTAAGGGCAACAAATGTGCATATTGCCCGCATGTCCCATTTTATGCCATGATGATTATGATGATGATGATGATGATGATGATGACGACGACGACGACGATGATAGTGGGTGTTTTCACCAACAGATCCGCTATGTTATGTTTGTGCTTAAACCACATTTTTTGACGATTAAAACCACAATTTAAAACTCGCAAAATTTGCGTAAAAAGCGCCAAGAGTTGTGGTAACCATGATGGCTCAAAACCTCCGCAAAATTACTTGATAAATCATATACATTACAATATAACAATTCCCTAACCTGAAAAAATCGGCCATTTCGGGATACTGAAATTACCCCAATCCAACTCCCATCGTTCACAGCGACGTCGCGACATGAGGTCCTGATCAAATGCATCCAGAAATATCACCATTATCGCATTCCATCCCGAGTTTATCACCAGTCTGTCATTGCTTAAATCCATTCAAATCTCCAGTTTTCATGGTCAAGGCCCTAGAATCACTGGTATTCTCCAGAACTGTGTTGCAACAAAAACCATCACCAAAGACGAAATCCCTAACTATATGGCTATGGCTCAAAATTATGGTACCAAAAATGGTCATTTTTAATGGTAAATTAAGATAAACAAACCAATTATAGGGTTAATAATTTTGAGCCATACCCATATATCAAATTTAGCCAATTATAGCTGGTTTATCCCATACTGGATTCCCCTAAAAATCCAGAAATCTGCAGGTAACTTTGCCTCATCACCAAGATACCATGCGGCTGCGCGAGTTCCCCGCCAAGGAGTCGCGAAGCAGGAAAGTCAGCTTTGAGGAGCGGAAGGGCACCACCTCCTGGAATCAAATGCTATGTTTCTACAGCGAAAGTATGAGGATTAATGATGAATGTGCCATGTTTATCCATGTTTAACCCACCAAGGGAATTGATTGATTTGTAATGATGTAGAAAGATTTGCAGTGAATGACAAAAAACTATTTACTAGCCACGCACTTATTTGTCTGAATGCGAGGATCTAACTCTCAGCGAAAAACATGGAATGACACCGGCAAAAAAGTGAATCTTATCAAACAGAAATGGGGATGATTATTCTTGAAGCTGGAGTATCTCAGGGAAACATCGTGATTTCAGCAGCCAAACAGGGAAAATTACCAAGAGAGAGATCGAATAAATGATGACAATTTAACAGTAATGATCCAAACTAAGGGGCAGTCTTGCAGAATAAGGGAAACGTATCAACATCATGAACCATCAATCATCCAAATGGGGGCATAATCAACCAACCCGGGAAGTTCAACTGAGAATTCCCGTGAATGGGGTGACATCATCAACCAGCAATGAAGCACACCAGCCAAAGTGGTAAGATTTTGAAATGTGGATCGGTGTAAGGTAGAGTAAGTTCCACCGATCCAAGTTGCAACCTTGCTGACAACTTTTTTCGCTCGCCGATTGACAGGAAGCCGCAGCTGGTGAACTGAAGGGGCCTTGTACAGGTTCCACAGGCCGCAGCCTGACCCCAGCCTCGCCAAATTCATGGCTTTGCTCTGTGCTGAAGTTTTTCCACCAAGAGACTACGAATCTCATCATCAAACAACTTTTTCTGGACCAAAGTCATCAGCAGTTCCTTGTCTGTCATGTCCGCATCCTTGGTCCTGGTTGCAACCCAGGTAGCAACGGACGATGCAGCGCCAAGCTTCGCGAAAACTGTCCCTCCAGCTGACTGAGCAAAAGAGAACAGAAATGACAAGATTCTAAGCTACAATCGCCGGCGGCTCAGCTGAGTGCAGCGAGGCAGCAGTTGAGCCGCCGGCGATAGTAGCTTTCGTGAATCCCATGATGTACAGCAACATGGGAGGCCCCAAAGCCCCAAGGCCGGCACCTCCAACGAGAGCCCACCTCCTCCGGAAATTGTGGCGCTCCAGCTTCTTCCATGCGAGCGCGCGCATATTACGATCTACCACTTGGAACTTCAAGACGTCGTCCACCAAGTTCTTCTCGCTCTTCTCCGTGCTGGTGACTGCACACCTTACGACAAATCCATGGCCCAGCGCAGGGAGTTTCCAAGCTGCCACAGTGCTCGGCATGGCCTTCACAAGGGTGGCTCGGAGCAACATCTGGGAGGTAGCCAGGCAAGACACTACCGGCCCAGGCGTTTGAAACGGATATTGTTCTCAGCACCACTTGGCATGTATCCCACACATCGAGTATTCCATGCTTGTTGACTAAGTCCGCACGTTTTTGTTGGAAATGCCAAAAATTTAGCAACGGAGACTTCAGGCAGCAGGTACCAGATGGTATGTACCCAATTGTAATGCACAAAATCCGCATTCCCAGAAGTGGCTGAAAAGAAAATGCGAAGGAAAACCCGGCTCAAAAATGGTAAAAACATGGCAAATCATGCAAAAACCAATGAGTTTCCTGTAGATCTTCCCTTGAATCAGCCCCAAAAATCCGCCCCACCCGTCCTTTGGCTCCATATTGGGCGGCGCCGGCGTGCCAGATAAGACTCCGCTGAAGCTGCGCGTGCGCTGCCTGGGGAGATGGCCGAAAACCAATTGGGTTTGGAAAAAAATGGGACCGGGGATCATGTATATTTTACTTGTTTTGTGATATATCATTATATCATATCATTATATCTATATATATATATTATATTATATTATATTATATTATATTATATTATATTATATTATATTATATTATATCATATTATATTATATCATATTATATTATATTATATTATATCATATTATATTATATTATATCATATTATATTATATTATATCATATTATAGTATAGTATAGTATAGTACAGTATATTATATATATATATAAACAATTATATACATTATATACATATATTATTATAGTAGTTCTCCATATGGTGCATATGAATAATGATTTGCCAACGATGGGGGTTCAAAACCAAGAATGACATGGGATGTATCACCAACAATATGATACGTGGGTGTGCCCCAAACAATGTGGGATACCAGGATACCACAAAAATATCCAAAATGTTCATGTCAAGAAAGAAATGTATTTTCTAAACCATCGGTTTTCGCGTTTCACCATACTACATGGTTTCCAAAATGGCCCCCTGCGCAAAACCACATATCAAACTAAAAATTGTAATTGCTTGGAACCATGCACTTGGCTCTGATTTCTTTGAATCATTTCGGAACCCTGCAATTTCCTTGACCAATTGATAAGCAACAAACATGTCGTGATAAGACTAGCTTACTAAGAAAAGTGCAACCAACAAAAGTGGCCATATGCAAATGTAGTCAACTGAAACTTGCCGGATGCTATTTCCCAAACCAGAATCGAGTCCAAAAAAACATCCTGACCACATGTGCCATGGTCAAAAAATTGTACATGGGGTAAGGTCATCAATCTCACAATGTGAATCCAAACCTAACGGGTATACATTGACCCTGAAGCATGGATGACCATCCGTCTTTATGGGACAATAGACCATGTAACTTGACCATGACACACATGCGTTTCTTCATCGAACGACTTCTGCTGAAAACCCTGCATTAGCATTTTGAAACAAAATGCCAAGTTTGTCATTACGATCAAGAGAAAATTCAGGACCCTATAGGACCCTAAAATAGAGGTACTGTAGCGTATAAAGCCATACTTTGGGGGCCTTACATAGCCTTTACATAGGCCTTATGTATGGTAGGTACCTTCAACTTAGGTACTTGGAATTGAAATGGCCATTTATACTAGCAAGAAATATGAACAGAACCAACTATTGGTACAAACAAAAACATATCACCAACAAAAAACAAATGGATCACAATGTTTCCCAATCACTTTCCAGAATGATCTTCATCAATGGTCATCCAAAATTCTAGTTGCCGGTGATCAGGAATTTACAATCCACAAATTGCAGGAAGGAAATACGGAATGGCCATATCAGAATATCAAAGGATAGGTCAAACATCAAAATCAATTGATAAATAAATAAACGAATAACGAGAATCGATATGGATATAGTTTTCTCTAGAGTTTGGGATCATTGAACAAAATGACTGGGTTCATAATTCCTCCGTGATATCATTTTTGGGGTTCCTTGCTCGTCATTCAACCACCTAAAGGTGATATTTCACAGCCCCAAAATGGGGAAATATTGTGCTAGATCAAAATCCTGATACCCTTCGGCGAACACCAAAATAGTTGGCAATGTTTGTGGGAAATGGATGTTCATCCCCAAATGTAGTATCATAGGTTTTCACTCATCCGCACATGACCCCTGTTTGATGTTGGTGGTTTTTGTTGAGTTGCCGATGGTTCAGGGCCGCCAATCCTTTCGCCTCCCTGCCTGATGTGGCTGCGCGCTTGCTGTTCACCGAGCTCTTTGATGACCTGGGAACGTG
Organism: Symbiodinium sp. clade C Y103; assembly: GCA_003297045.1. NCBI lineage: Eukaryota > Dinophyceae > Suessiales > Symbiodiniaceae > Cladocopium > Cladocopium sp. clade C. Next base: position 344,346 of record BGPT01000152.1, on the reverse strand, counting down.
AAGGCAGCGGAATCCAACAATTACTTCTTTTAGGTTGTTCGGCATGGGCCTGGGTGTAAAATATGCGTTACCATAATGTTGATAATCATGGTCAGGTTCTGCTTAGAAACGAGATGTCACCGGTGGTAGAAACCCTGTCCGGCATTCTTGTTTCAAAGTTGCCATTTCAGGATATTGGCCCCATGTTCATTGACATTTTATGCAGGTTGATCCCAGGTTTGCTGGTTTTAATGTACCAGCTTTGAGACCGTCTGGAGGGGTTGTATCGGGCTTATATATGCTTATATCCCGATTCGTGCAACTCAATCTTTCATTATGACAAGGTTCACAACAGTTTTTGAAACGTCACCCCCACGCTTGTTGATGTAACCCCGGTTTTGCTGGTTTGACCCCCCACATAGAAACAAGGTGCAGTCTTGCTGACTCACCACCCAACCCGCCCTCCAAACACCAAGAGGCAAGAGCTAAAGCCGAAAGGGATTGATTGATGGCACATCCTGGCCAAAATGTATTTCCAAGTTCGGTGCCATGGTAATATACTGGTGAAACACCATGGATTGCTATACGAGTGTTGACAAATTGAAATAAACCATGCAATCATTCAAAACATCCAATAATGAAATAATGGGACGAATTTGGTTTTACTCATGTTGGTTAATTAGGGGTGTCCCATTTTCAGATAAAGACAAATCACAGCTTGGATACGTTTTTCATTGACCAACAATACTAGGGATCTAGTCCCGAGAATAGGGAATCAAGCAACAAAGATGGAGAACATCCAGGGAGAAATGAGGAAGTACACCACGAGCATCGGCAATCCATGATGACCAGACAGAGATATGCATCATCTGGGCAAATCGTCATAGTTCTCAAGTCAGAAATGTTGGCAATTTTGGGCAATGATACCCCCATGTAATAAAGGTTTGAGGCATTGTCAACTCAATGAAATAATTCATATATTACAATCAATGGTCCCAACCAGCTTTATGATATCAAAATCAAAACCATGTTTGAGTATCACTCTGGTTCGTTGCCTAATATCATGACTGCATAGACCAATTGTTCTTGATCTGAGGTAACCCATCCGCTGTTGTGAGGTCGCAAACATACCATTTGCTGTTCAGATCACCATCAATCGCGCCCTGTGGCGTGCCTTCTTTGAAGGTGGCTCCATGTACAAAGGCCGCTTTGTGCCGTTCGGAGCCTGTTGAACACGTTGCGATGGAAACGCCTTTCAGAAGGGGGATTCCAACCTGCAAGATGATCAATAAACGTGACAACATCATAATCACCACAATGATCATACTTTAGAAAAAAAAACAACATCACCACTACTAGATACTAGATAGTATGTAGTTTATTGATGTTTATTGATGATTATGAATAAAGTTGCCATCGTCATTATCCTGTGGCTTGATGTTTCTGGTGAGTGGCTGGTGAATTTCCGTCTCTTTAGCTCATCTGGGCCTGGCAACCCCTGGCAACCAGACGCGAAAAAATCAGATGAACCTTTGGTGGTCCCATTTTTTTCCCACGTCTTTCACGCCTATCCGTATGGATACTGGTCAAAACCTACAATACAATATGAATCGTGGCGGATGAAGATCCGTTCGCCAAGAATATGTGGTATTTCGGATTGAAAACTAGCCAGGCTGTTGATCCATAGACATATCATTGATTCATTTTTAGCTGGTGAATAGCATATGTGCCATGATCAAAACATGGTATATGGACTATGGTCATCCATCCCATAGTGGGAATCCTTGTAATGGCCAAATAAATCCCAAGTAATGGATTGATGACCAGCACAGAAAAGATTAAGTTGTATTAAATTACCCATCACAAAGGTATATCTCTGTTCTTGATGGTCAACTCCCCATATTTTCATGTTCAATCCCCATGTTTGATGGCTACATCAGTTAAATCCGCAATTTTCTTCTTCAAATCCCCCATTTTTCGAAGTGAAATCCGCATTGTTGTTGCTCAACATCCCTTTTTTTTCCCCAGATTTCCCCACCTATCCGACCTATCCCCCCGGCGCCCCCCAGGTTTCAGCCACAACGGTGACCTGCCAAATCCACCAGGTTCATCCGCGCGTTCGTGGAGTCCGAACGCTCGCATCCACCAGCCAAGCGCTGCACCTAGCGATCGTTGATTTCAGAAACACATGATGGTGGGAATTTAGTAATTGGTGGTACCCTCTGGTAAACTAACATAGCTATTGAAAATGGCCATAGAAATAGTGGATTTTCCCATTAAACATGGTGATGTTCCATGCTTACGTTGGTTTACCAGAGGGTATAGTGTTTTGTTTTATGATATCGCTTAATAGATGTTGATATGGTTTGATATAGCCTGATATGGTTTCATATGGTTTAGTATGGTTTAATATAGGTTTAACATGGTTTCATGGAGTTCAATATGGTCATACTCACAATACACTCCGGAAATCCAACATGGCTAGCTGGGAAATCTCAATTGATTCGCATTAAAATTGGAAAAACATCGAACTAAATGGGGATTCCAAGCTAGCCACGTTTGATTACCGGAGGGTAGACTTCAAGTTTGGCAGGACAAGATGTTTATCCCCACCGAGAAAAACGGGAAAAAAAGTCAGTTCTTCAAAAGAATATCATATCCCCCCATTCATGATATTCAGCCATCTATCTGGAATTGTATGTCTTTAGCTGGAATATCAATGATACCTACCGCAAAAATCAACCCCGTTCTTAGACCCAGCATGTAGGTTTTCAAAACCGTGACTCATTCCATTGTACTGGTTGGTTTGTAGGGATTCTCAGCCCATAAATTCTCATAAATTCTCATCATCCTCAGTCATATTCAGTAGTATAATCCCCAAACAAAAATCATCAACTAACCATCATGTATCAACAATATCCCCATATGATCCATATGTTTGATGCTTAAAATCCTATAAACTCACGGCATTCCCCAATTGTTTTTTGACCGATCAACTCTGCCACCGCACACCTTGAGGATGAAAACCGCATGGCTACGGGAGGAGGTATTGTTCATGATGGTAGCAGAGGTCACCTTAGAGATCAAAAAGTCCCTCGGAAAATGATCCATAGGTCCATTGGATTGGTTAATGGGAAAATTTTAACCGGAAACCATGGATTTTCCTATGAAATATTGGGTTTTCCTGTAAATTTTCCCATTAACCAATCCAATGATAGGTAAATAATGGGTACCCTCTGGTAGACTAACAGTTTGCTATTGAAGCCATGGCCATAGAAATAGTGGATTTTCCCATCAAAAATGGTGATTTTCCATAGCTATGTTAACGTTTACCAGAGGGTAAGTCATCGGCAAATCATCGAAGCCAACATGAAAAAAAATCTATGTCAGCTTCCAGTTTTGTGGGTATGGTTCATAATAAGCCCAAATTTTGTGTAAAACTGGGTGAATCAATGGTGGCTGATTGTTGTCGGTGACACAAAAAATATCCCATTTCTTATCCATTTCATGACATGACAATCTTCTCAGGAGTTTGGGGTAATACTGTAGATGCTGGGGATATTGCGGATAGATACCCCCATCATTAGGTCCATATTGACCTACGAACCTGGGATTTAAATTTGTAGGCTCTGTTCATGCAAGGGGTTACATACGACCCCTCCAGCGATCCAGATATCGCCTATGATCCCAACGATGAAAAGCGTGGCATCAAAATGGGAGCCCCCAATAAAACTAACCAAGGAGTTGTTAATTTTAGGGGTTGTAACATATGTATTACGATGATTTATGATGTATTATGTAGAAAAACAAAAGGGTTGGCGGTTGAAACGTTCAGGGCCTACGGAAACAAGGGCCCATCAGCTTTCTCTGAAATTGAACCCTGCAGGAGAAGTCAGGGTGCTCTTGGGATTTCTCCGTCCCCAGTCTGCAGTGGTTCACTCCCCAAAATCCAGGGGCGGATGATGGACTCTGGGCTGGGGAAACTCCGACCAAACGATGGTACCATCAGGTGGTTCTAGCCACCCATGACCATGTCCCGGATATCCAAAAAAATGATGACATAGGTCATAGGTCTGAAAAAAGCTACAGCAATTGGGATGGAAAACAGCTAGCATAAGCTGGCCCAGCTGAAACATTCAGATGCTCAAAGTCTCTTCGGACAAACAAATGAATCAAACAAAACTGATTTTAAGATCTTTGAAAATTGATGGTTATTTCCAGTAACCGCCTCTCTTGATTTTGAGATCTTTTGGGTTCCTTTTTTAGCCCCAGCTTCCATTAAACAGCAGTCCACAGATCAAAGCTCGCCAGCCTACACAGCCTCCAAGTCACTCGTTTCTTCAGACCAAATCTGATGAGTTTCTTGACCTGCACAGCAAGGAGATTGGAGGCGCATGGTCAATTTGAAAGAAGTCCCGTTCCGGGTTTCTTCTGAATGCAAGGAAAACTGGGTACAGCTGTTGCGTACCACCAAACGGGATGGCTCAATCCAAAAATGGCTCGAAATCTCTGGGCCGATCTTGAAAATTGACTCAGATGCTGTTGGGTTACCTTTTTAGAAAAGTTAAAAGTCAGTCCAAACGACCTTCGCCCATGTCATGTTCAGTGAGTCGCAAGATCAAAGAGCAGGCTGTAGGACATTGCCAAGGAAGTCCTAAGCCCCGAGATATAGGCTGTTTTTAATGTCAACCGATCAATAAATTGGATTATACATGGGTTACGCATGGGATACTTATGGGTTACATAGTTGGGTTCTATGGATAATATTATATATTGGAATTATTGGTGTATAATGGTGGATGTCAACCCCCAACTAATAAACTCTGGTTGATCAATTCGGGGTTTATACACCAAATGGTACTAATCTGCTCTTGACATGGTACAGTACCCCCCAATGAACAACCCAGAAGTTTAGTAATGTCCGAGGAGTGTGGCATGTGACACGTGTGAAAACGTAGTCTTGGAATCGGCTCATTGGCTGACTATTGCGCGCTATCCGCGGCTATATCAATCTTCTTGGTGACAAAGAAACGCAGTATTTCAGGGCTGCCCAACATTGATCCATGTCTGGCTTTTTGGCTTTTTTTTAACCCCTGAATTTATCCTGGAAGCAAAACATGAACTATTTCATGTGCCCTATGGAATACTTGGGTGCTGGACGATCTACCAAGTTCACATCATATCCTCATCTGCATTCGTGCCAGTTTTGTTCGCCCTACCGGTTTCATTGGTGAACTATAGGTGATTGGTTTCGCCAGTGGATTTTCCACCTCAAGGTGAGCTTCCAAATAACTTCCAGCTGCGTTTCACTCACTTCTTGGACTCAGTGGACTCCCAAAAAGATAGACCAGCAATACCGATGGCTAGATTCTTCATATGTGATTTACCCTCTGGTTATCTAACATAGCCATGGAAAATGGCTCATCTATCGATGATTTTCCCATCAGAACCTTCATTTATAGGGGATTTCCCATAGCTATGTTAAATAACCAGAGGGTAATGTTTGCTTACTATTAAATGTCTCATATGCAATTCATCACTAGGTTTCAGGATTTTGATGCTACCAACTTCTGCATCTTTTTGGGGGCTTGCTATACTCACATCCCAAGTCATCCCCATTATATAATCACAGTGTTGGTTTTAGTATAATACATATTGTATATATATGTATATAGCTATACATATTTGTCACATTCCATTAATTCATATATTTGTAAACAGATACTAATTTCAACATCCCCATATACCATCCCACATATGTCAAACATCTCCAGGAAAGCTGTCCAAAATCCTCCGCAGCCACCATCCCTTTGCGCCTCCATCACTGACTGACACGCCGCTTCCACCAAGCCCGGGATGATCACGCCCAGCGCAGGGTGGTCCATGATCCTGGCGAAGGCGACGGCTGAATCAGCAGTTGCAGTTGGTGACTTTAATTGGTTTAATCATGGAATATAGTGGAATATCATGGAAAATCCCCTATAAATGTAGGTTTTAATGGGAAAATCATCTATAAATGGTGGTTGCCCTCTGGTAAACTAACAGTTTGCTATTGAAAATGGGCATTGTTCATGGGAAAATCCACTATTTCTATGGCAATTTTCAATAGCTATGTTAGTTCACCAGAGGGTAAGATATCATGAAAATGAAAAAACCGTATCATCTGATGTTCAACTATCATACTTCTGACTCATAGCTTTTGATTGGTAGGATATGATGGAAAAACGATCATATGCTATAAGTCAAAATCATGATGGTTTATAGAAAAACCATCTCACTATGCTGAGACCCCGCTAGCTCACCTATTTCCGATCATTTATGGCTGGCCATGGCACAATTGGAGCAATATTCCAGTGATCCTCAAGCCAGTGATCGTAGTCATACAAAGGTTTCGAGGGTGAACCAGCCTTGAATCCTCATGCCACCTGACAACAACAATTGGGCCTGAATCCCAGGAAGTTCTGGAAGTTCGACTCATTCGAAAAATAAGATCAAAAGTAATCCCATTCGGTGGAACACAACGATTTGTAAATTGGCAGGAAAAGTCAAACAATCCCCGAAGACACAAAGTGTCCAAGGGTTTTCTTCAAATGGGGTAGGGTACCCCTAAATCAATTCATTAATCATAATCAATCTATTGTATTCTATTCAAATGGCCAGTTTGGGGCTATAACCCGCATTCAGACACACCCTGGTCCCGGAACGGGCCCGCGGCCCGAAACCTTAAGCTGCTTTGCGTCTCTTGTCGCAAGCCGCTAGGTTCCAATAGATCTCTGAGCCTTTGAACTGGGTTAGTCATGAGATCTAAAGGGCAAATCTCTTGGATTTGATTTACACCAGCCCACCAATAGTAGTAAGGTTGTCTAACCCACTGAAGTTGTACACGATCTACCCAGCTTGTAAGTGGGTAATAACCACACTATAGCCAAGTTATATGCAGGATATACCCCAATTATATATGGGTTATTGACCACTTACTAGTTGGGATGCACCCCCAAGTACATGTAACCAACTCAAATCCAAGAACTCCAACAAAAATAGGTTCTGAAAGCAAAATCCACTGACACGTTAATTAGTTTCATCCACGGGAACGGAAAATGGTGCCATGTGAACGCAGGGATCTCATCCTTGTTTTTTTCGGGGACCACCAGACCAACGGGTTTTTGACGGCTCGCCAATCAGGATGTTTCTGGGATGTTCTTTGAGGTTGGTCAGGCATGGTCAGGCTATTTTCCCAATCAAAAGGACGCATGGAGTTCGGAAGAGAACCATAGCTCATTCATGTAACTGTCGTAACCCATTCTAACCTCCCTCTAGTTGCTTTCATTTAAGTGTTTTCTTAGCATTTTTCGCAGCTTGAAATCCCCAGAGATTTCAGATGGAAAAGCCTCCATCCCTTCCAGGACGAGATGCTGTTCGTTGTAGATCTCCACAAAGGAGGCCCAAACGCGAAGCTCATCACCATGGAGGTGGCTCTTCTGCGCGAAGAGGTCCTTCCCGAAACCCGGCAGCACGGATGCAGCCCCGAAATTCGATCGGTTTTTTGGATCCACGAAAAATTGAGGGATTCAAACCAAGTAGAATGGGAAATTTATAGTTGATGTGTGAGAGCTAAGTTGGTTTTCACTAGGTTTAACGATTGGGAATATGTTAGATCTATCTGTAGTTGATGCGATTTATAAACCAAGTTCATATGTCCATTCTGAAACTATCTAATGAAGGGATGAGTTTGCACTTGTCCATCCCCCAAAAGTCACCCAAAAAGATAGATAGCTCGGTAATGCTTGGGGTTTGTATTTTCAGGTTTCAGCAAGGGGTATGGCAATAACCCAACAAGTGAAACCAAAACCGTTAAGCTAGCGGGCAAGCTACCTTTTTGACTCGATCCGCAATGCTACAAGTATTGCTATCATACATGGTGTTTTGAGTGCATGTGCAAATACACCCCCCTCAGGTGAGCCACAATAGCGAGGCTGGCCCATTTACCAGGGCGCGAGGTTTACCCTCGGCCTTCACTACAGTGACATCTTTGTACATGAGGGAAAAAACACCGGCATGCGATCTTTGAAACAAAAACTCATCAAGTGAACTCTACAAACGTCAACCTAGCGACCTCGCCATTGCTGCCACTCCGCTCTGCCGTGGTAGTACACCTTTTGGTACCAACGGCCATCCCANAACCTAGCGACCTCGCCATTGCTGCCACTCCGCTCTGCCGTGGTAGTACACCTTTTGGTACCAACGGCCATCCCATTTCTCCCACTCACCCGTTTCGTAATATTCTGCTGGATGAGGAGTCTGAGCGGGGCGCGGCTGAGGATCTTGCCTGGGACGTGCACTTGATGAAGATGAGGATTTTGCTACATCGGTTGAAGATCGGGCAACGGTGCTACCCGTGCCTCTCTTTGATGTAGGTGGCTGGCTAGCAGCAGGCCCTTCAGCTTTGCGCTTGGCTTCTTCAAGATTCCGCTGCTTAGCCTTTGCACTTTGCT
>BGPT01000152.1:303849-324454 GCA_003297045.1 Symbiodinium sp. clade C Y103 | reverse complement strand
CGGTTGGTGAAAGATCCCATCATCAATGGACATGGGCGTGGGATTTACCCCAGCCGATCCAGCGGCTGTACTACCCACACGACTGAGAGAACTCGAAGCCAGAACGATGTCACCCGTCGGACCCGGAGAACCATCTGGGTTTGGGGTCTCCATTGCACGTAGTAGAGACTACGGCTGATAACCTGTATTTTCAGGTTTCAGCAAGGGGTATGTTAANAACCGTTAAGCGAGCGGGCAAGCTACCTTTTGACTCGATCCGCAATGCTACAAGTATTGCTATCATACATGGTGTTTTGAGTGCATGTGCAAATACAATGGCCGAAGCTGTTTTCCCTCAAAAAAAAATCCAGAACACGACCACAACATCCTTGTAGTCCATGAGAGCTATGTCCAACTCCTGCAGAGTCCTTGTAGTCCACTGCCCTCGTTGATTTCCCCCACAGAACCCCGCTGTGCTCCTCTTCATCATAATACTCTAACAGCTTCACCTTAGTGCTGCCACGAGATGAACATGGCAAGGTGAAGCTGACCTCCCATCCCCCCAAAACAATGACCCGAGATGACTAACCCGAAATGCTGAGTGTCACATCTCATCAAACAACGAAATCATAGGGATGTTTCGCTGGTTGATACCGAATGACCTCCAGCTATCTGACACGGCAGCAAATGCAGCAGGTTGATGTAAAGAACCTCTTGCAGGAAAACATGGGGCAACCACACATGAAATTATATACTGAATTCTTTGAGAATGAACCAATCGGGGAACACATACTAATAAAACAAACCAACATACTTGGTTCCCCGTTGAAACAGGAGAAACGTCGAATTTCTACACCACTTCGGCACATTGATGGGGCTTTCCTCATGTTTAATACCCTCAACACGGCACTGCCGGAGCCCCATCTTCACCAGCTTAACGGCTTAACCACCACGAGAAAGTAATCCTCTGTGAATCACTCAATGTTTCTAAAAACGGTTTCACCAGCGAATGAAACACATTCATCAAACCAATATACCTTATTTTGTCCAAAAAGGCAAAGATTGGCTGACGTCTTTGAGGATAACATGGGTCAGTTCTTATATGATAAGCTGGATGAGGTAGGCCGTCACTGATCATCCAAGTCACTGGATTGGTTTAAGGGAAAATTTACAGGAAACCCCTCTATTTGATGGGAAAATCCATGGTTTCCTGTAAATTTTCCCATTAACCAATCCATTGACATCCAAGACGTTGCGGCTCTGGGTACAATATGTGGATGATCCAATCCCAACAGAGCGTTCAGCTCGTTCTTGTGGAGCTCTTGTCTGCCCGGCACCTGCACCAGCGAACGAGGAATCATAAGGACCCGGTTGGGTAGGAGAATAAATGACACACCTGATAAAGATACAATCACAATTTATAGTATATTTTATGGTCATTTTTTGCAGTTGCATATGCAAAAACAATCGAACACATATTATGATATGCTATTTTGCGATCTTTGGGCAAGAATTGAGCATCATAGAGGAGGTTTCAGCAACGAAGAAACCCAGTGCACATGACAGCAACAGGGGAGGATCGATCAAATCCAGGACCTTCAGTTATCATTCCGCAAGCTTCCTGCACCATAGAAGCCGCATGAGGATCCCCAAAGTCCAAGAACCGCAGGACGGAATGACTAGACATGATTAGAACCAAGAGACACAACACATGATCGGATGCATGTTGCAAGAACAAAAATCAGCCACTTGTGAACTTCATTTTTAAACCATTATTGACCATCATTCACCATCATGACCCATCATGAACCCTTCTTTACCATTATTACCCACACCATCAAGATCCATCTACTGTAAGGTCTCTTTGTTTCAGAATGACCATCGCCGCAACCCCACGCCGCAGCATTTCCGCACCTTGCGTAGCCGCTTCACGGCGCGCATGATGCCGGTGATTTTGTGGGTCGCAGCCTCAAACAAATACAGGAAACTCATGGATATGGTGTTTGCTGGTTTTAAAATGTTTTAAACAATCCAAATCGCATATATGGTTCGCTGATGTTCGCTGGTGATGCTGATCTCTCATATGGTTTTAGACCATCTAAATCGAAGGTGTTCCTGAAACTTGACACTGGACACCAAGTCTGAAAATGATATGGAATTGTATGGAATTGTGCTTTTCCCTTCTGCTGGTTGGCTTAGCATAGATTTCGATGGGTTAGAGTTGTATCCGCATCTTCAGCTGGCGTTGGAACCTGGAAAATCACCATGAAAAACAGGTCGTTCGCAGGCTTGAAACATCCACTTTTCCCAATGATTATACCCTCTGGTGAACTAACATAGCTATTGAAAATGGCCATTTATAGTGGATTTTCCCATTAAACATGCTGATTTTCCATAGCTACGTTAGTTTACCAGAGGGTAATGAGCTATTGTGGAGCCAAGGAGGCGCGGTCGTCCTATTTGATCTACAGCCGACTTTTCTGAAGCCACTGGTGCAGACGGGTTTCTACAGGCACAATTTGCAGAACACCTCCGATATTCATGGGTAAAGACCTAACGTGGTAAACCCAATAATGAAAGATTCCAAAAATCACCACAAATCAGTTGTATAAACCATCCTCAAGTGGTAGGTTTACTATTGGGTTTACCACATTCATATTTCCCCCTGAAGAAGGCTGATCCACGATGCCCTTAACTGTCACACGCTGGGCACACTGTTTGCAGCGAGGGGCGAAGACTTTCCCAAAGCCACCTTCACCAATCTTGTGCACAACCTGGGCGGCTGCCGAAGTGGGTCCAGGCAATTTGTGGCGGCTATTTGTTGCCAACTAATCAACTAGGGTGTTTCAATTTGATTCATATCTGAGGTCTCATTGTGCAACCTATTTCGCTCTGAAATTACTTGAAGATAAACCCAACAACGACCAGCTGCCACCAAGCTGCAGAGTATGTCGATGCAAAAGACTCACCACTGTGATGGAAGAGCCTCAAGTTTTCTGAGGGCCCCCCGGTAGGCACAACTCATCTGCGATGAATCATGATTAATCTATATTAATCTCCATCGAAAGGTGTAGACGGCACATTGGGTACATTGGGTTATTGGACTGTCCAGCCACCACGGATCATCACAGTCTTTTGGGTATCGACCAAATATGAACTTTCACGATCTGTGGGGGTAAATGATGCATCCCAAACGGTAGACGGTACATCCAGGGCCTTGCCCGCCCCCTTTCTCTGTCCATATCCTGCCGTGGCAAGTGGCAAAAAGTCGCCGCAGCGAGCCCCTTCCTTGATCAAAGATTCTCCTGGGCCGCATCGCCGTATGTTCCCCAGAAACTCAGGGAGGTACAGCTTGGCACTGAACTTGGCTTGCTGGAAAATCCCCCACTTATAGATGACGTTCCCATTGAAAGCTCCATTGCCATGTTTGATTACCGCAGCATATGCAAACAAAGGCTGGCGAAACGCTGGGAAGCAAGCTCTCCTTGCAATAGTGTCTTGTTTACTTTGCTGGAACTGCTAACAAACGACCATTCTCGGTGCTCCAAATATCCCAAGAAATAAACGTCTGAAAGGGCCCGCCCTGCAACATAGCTAATCGTGGATACCCTGCCAGCAAAACATCTTTCAGCTGGTTTGTACCTAGTAACCCCATCTCTGGCCAAGAAATCTGAAGGGTAACCCACTCAACCAAGGAACTCTGAGGACTGGTGAGCCCCAGCTCTCCCAGTTGCTCCCAATCCTTGGTCAGGCGGGTCATTGTTGAGGTGGAAAACCACCATCTTCTCAGGGAAGAGTCCGAAGAGTCCTTTCTCAATCCTGGCTTTTGTGATGATAATAGCCAAAAAATATACAATATATCTATATATAAATATATGATGATAATATATAGCAATAATTATTAGCAATTGACAATGATGATGCTGATGTCGATGATGGTGATGGTGATGATGATGATGATGATGATTATGATGATGATGATGATGATGATGATGATGATGATGATGATCATGATCATGATCATGATCATGATCATGATCATGATGGTGATGGTGATGATGATGATGATGATGATGATGATGATGATGACGATATTGATCATGATGTCGAGGGATTGAATGGCTTAAACACTCTGATACTCGAAAATACCAAGTTGGAAAAAGTGCCATCTGGAACAGGAATCAAAGCCTATCAGTGGAACATGTCCCAAAGACTGCCCAAAGACTGTCCAATCGCCAAAGTTCTTCAAAAAAGGATCATCATTGAACATACACTTATACATGTACAGTATATATATATATATACACAGTATATATAAGTACTATATGTAGATACATATATATATATATACACACACTCACATATCAGTAACCAGTATACATCCTTTATTTGCGGGCACAAAATTCACCCTTGCACAACCCGGAACCGGAACGGTCATGATGGTCAAGGAGCAAAATACCCCAGCAACGATGCGCGACCTGGTGTTTGACATCTAGGCTCTGTCTCTCTATCTCTCTCTCTCTCCATAGCCATCTATATAATTCTATTATCTTTCCTCATTTCATCATTTGTTGTTTCTGATTTTTAATCGTTCAATTTACTGTATCCAGTCGTCCATCTGTCTCTCTATCTATCCATCTATCGTCAATAAATGTGAAAACAATATGACTATTCTAGATAGATATGCAATGAGCAACTGATATAATGTGTTTCCCCAAGCATAAAGGATGTTCCTAAGTATTGTCATGTGGCCTCAAAACACTCGAAGAGCCAACATCCCCACTATATCAGGACTGCTCCCAACACCCCAGGTATATAAAAGGATGGGAAATGTGCTAAGTGCAAAGGTAAAATCAGCTATTTCCCACCCTTGTGGTGGTTGTCAATAGGTTTTAGCAACTCCGTGTATTGGGTAGCACAATCTCCTCTACTCATCGACCAACCAATACATGTATGATGAAGGTCTACACCCCATTTAATGACTACTCAACCCGGGTTTTTGTTCGCAACGGCCCGGTCACACCTGCTTCAGCATGTGCGTTTCGATCCACCGCCGCTTTCGGCAGCAAAAGCATGGCACAGCTTTGGCGGCTTGGTGGCAGGGTATGCTGGGCGCGACGTGGAAATTGGGTTAGTGGTTGAGCCACAAGGGCCCCAAAATATATGGGGTTATTCAAAAACAAGACCCAGTGACTTTTGATACAGTGCTTCATGTCATGTAATGGGGCTCAAAAAACCTACATGTGTCGGGAGCTGTTGGATCTGAACAGAGGCTTTCAGCCTCAAGGGTTCGAAGGTTGAACATCTGTCGAAGCCTCCGTCTCTATCTCTACTTTGGCGCCTCAGGGTCCCAGGGTGCTCTACATACCCAACTGAATAACTATCTGCATTGACCAACCTACTTCCCAACCATCTACTCAGTCACCTTACTGCCCATCGAAATCCTGCCCTGGCAACATCTGTGGTGCTTCCATGATCATCTCCTACCTTAACCTTGACCCCGTCGGAGAGCCCGTATTGAGCCAAAAGAGAGTGGCAGTTGCAGCTTGATGCTAGGGAAGAAAATGCAACGACCCTGCATTACGGTGATATCTTATTAGCTTCAACCCATATCTGCACCTTGCAAGTTTCCTATGGGTTTGTGTTCAAACATGTGCCAAGAACACCGTCCTTTGAAATGTTCGTTCTACATCGTTTTAGTTGCTTTACGTTGGTTTCATTTCTCCTGGCATTTGCATTGAAATGCTTTAAAGACTTGTATTTTTGGAGGTGACCTGCCCTTCTGTTTATGCCGTTTCTTCGATGGGATTTTACTTTCCAAATATGTCATGTATCACCTCTTGGTGCAAGTGCCCCCTCTTGAATCAGCTAGTAGTCAGTTTTGGGCCACCGGCAAACTCGCAAAATTGGTCATGTCATGAAATGTTTTCATCCATTGATCCATACTGGGGTAGGAGCTTTATCCAACAGGTATCATGGCACATGTTTGGTCATCAAAAAACTTGAAAAATATCTTGAAACATATCTTCAGCATTCTTAAGCATTCTTCAGCATTTTCTCCACTGCCGGCCCAAAAGAAATCCCTCTCCAGCCATCCGCTGCACATGTTTCTCACATCATGTTGTCTTGTTGGGACAGGCAGCATCCGCTGTGGGACGGGCGGCTCGACAGATTCGGCTGTCTCCGCCTTCACCTCGCAGGGATGGTGGAAGTGGCGCGCTGCCATGGTAACTTTGGCATTCGACCAAAAATATCCAAAAATCATAAATCTCTTGGCACAACTTGTAGAGCGATGCTAACATCATGGACTCCACCACGGCGTCACGGAATGAGCTGCTTTCATTCATCCAAGCAACCAGCTAAAGCTCCCCCTTCTCCTTCTCAATGAGCCGGGTATAAGCGCTTTTCTCCCCCTTCTTGTTGAAGTCCTGGCACACCGTGGGACTGGGGGCCACTGGTTGTGGAATCAACCGACAACTTGTTGATGGGCATGAAATGACTTGATCAGAGCTGTATCATCATGATGCATCACCAGTGCAACAAGTCCAGAGATTCAGAGATTGGACTCTAATGGTGGCTCAGGTGTTTAAAGGAATGCACAAGCATACCGATGAATTATTCGGTCACCCGCCCGCCAAATAGGGCCTACTAAAGGGTTGTTGATAATCCTCTATCAACCCCTATTTGTTAGGCGAACATTTGCAAGATCTGCTTGGAACAAAGGAGATGGCCATCTTTCATCATCTTTCATCAAAAAATCTGATAAACCCCTTCAAGAAAAGTCCTCAATGCTTTGACCCTTTCCTGATAATCTCTCTTCTCCCTATGAGGTACAAGAACCAATACATACCCGCTTTCAGGCGGATCATTGGGTTTGTTGAACATGTCGGCGCAGGAAATCGTGTCCTTAAACAAGAAAAACGTATGGCTTTCTGTGGACGAATGTAGACAAACCCCTCAATGTAATTCTGATACATGTATGTATGCATAGTAAGTTAATGCAAGTTGGGTATGACCAAAAATGACCCCCACAGTTTCGATGACAGGTTCGATGAGCTCATATCTATGCTGAGTCCATGTTCAACCTCCATGGATGGAGCGAGCCGGGCATTGCTTGGTGTACAGGAATTATATATTTCTGTGTCTCTGTGATGGATTATAATACAATATCGCCCCAAATACAATGTACAATTTTTATTGACCATTTCCAAAGGACCAATTATCAAGAATAAGGGTTTATTTGGGGAGACTAGCTTTACTAACCACCAACATATATCCCCCGCCAATCTGACATAATTGTGGAACTTGGCCAATGATTTACCTGTACAAAACAAATTCATTGCTTTTTTCTTGGCAAACTTTACTACTTTTTTGCAAGATTTTGGGATTGGTCAGGGTATATAACTTCAGCAAGTGTGAGTTGCAGATCAACCGTGGTATAATCGTCGCTAGATCCCCTTAAGGATTCCCCTATTACGTCCTCGATCTGCGCGAAGTTCCGTCGCTTCGAGATCAGCTTGTGTAAGGCAGGAGGGTACTGACCCACACCTTGGAACTGTTGACGTGTGGGGAATTCTAGCTCAGGAATCTTGAGGGAATAAAACACTCACGCACATACACATAAATAAGTCATGCACATAGTATGTATACATATATGTAGCATACAAGCATCTACATATACATGTGTATACTTAAATTATATTCCGTAAAATAAACACATAATACTATGATATAGGTATAGTGTGGGGATATAGAGGATATATGGGAATATGATGGGGAAATAACAATCATCCCCCATGGAATGGATCAATTTTTGAAGAAGTGTGATGCGTAGGTGTGTCTCAATATCACGAAGATTCTTTTGCACTGATCTTGGGCAGTGGAGTGAGCCAAATAGAAAGCCCTTCTTGATCCTTCTTGAACACTTCTGTGATGTTTTGAGCCATGTATAGCCATGTAACAAAGTCAAACATGCACATGGGATGGATGAGGATCGGTGCTGCCATGTAGCAATACCAGCTGCCTGGAGCATCGCAAATGCGATTCTTGGGATCTGCGATCCACTGCTTGCTCTCCTGCGAGACATTCTGCACCTCGTAGATACGCCTCAGATCCGGACGGTTGGATGGGTAAAAAGGAGTTCATCAGATTGAACAAGTAGTAGATTTATTAACTGCGGGTAGCCTAATCTCAACTGATTTTGCTCAGAAATGGGTGGAAACAGTTTGATACTTGCCGGACTATTTTGAAGCACATTTCTTTGTGAAGTCATATTTCTTGTGAAGCGTGGCTCCCTGTCGTGGGAGGAGGGCCAATAGCCATCGACAGCCACTAATAGCCTGTGAGACAAGCGACAGGAGGCCATGCTTGGTCGTGTGCACGTGCTTGAACAGCTTCCTCAGCATAGCCAGGGAAATGCCAACGGCTGTTGGAGGCATGGCAACCAGCCTGACCCATGGACCTTTTTGGGGAAGCACGACTTGGGTATCTAGCAAGCAAAGGATCATAAATCTGATCCAGTATGGCCAAGTGATAGCCTGAAGTCATCCCACACTGCAGCTCTTAAAATGATTGAACTGCCTCAACCAAGAGGGTAAAAGCCTGGAATTGAAACATGGCAGCTGAGTCCTGTCAAGGAAAAGCTGCCAAGGGACTCATTGACCCGAACGCCCTCCTTGTTGTTGTGCTCCACCAGTTTGTACAACAACGACTTCTCCATCATAGGAGTTGGCACTTTGTTGGCATAGAAACCTTGGTGACAAAGGGGCGGAGGATCATATATGGCACAGGGAAACATGGTGGAAATCAAAAAGGTTTGCAGCAACTGGCTTTTGCACACACTCATGGACTCCAAAACATGCATGGTTGATCATGTTTGCCTGATGTTGCCTGTAGCATTCTTCTGGGATCAACCCTATGATTTGGGGGTCTGGTGGGTGAAGCAAGAGACATTGACATGAGGAAACAACCAGCCATGAGGCTTTAGAGTGCCCAAAATTGGGACAGCTATTCTTGGTTCAGAAATCGGGTGAGATATCTCAGCAGTCCGTGGAAAAGACTTTACGTGGATTTGACACCCCAATTCCGATGGATAATCGTCATTTTCCTATAACAATTGCCAGGTTGGGCGTACATTTGCAGACAAACCCAAATCTCAACTGAAGTACTGCATGCTTTTCCTGCAAAATCATCAAAATCTAGGCTGCGAACCAAACTTCATGCATTTAGGATCATCGTCTCCGCAGTGATCAGGGAAGACCGAATTTCCAATCCTGGCGTCCGAATGAAGAAGCTCACCTCCACTGGGGCAAATAGGATCAAATATGCAAAACATGGATTAAAACCATCAGCCACCTCAGACCCATTCTTTTGGGCAGTTTCCGGTGTTAAGTGTAAAGCATCCAAGTTTATGTGGGTCCGGGACCCACAGTGTTCCGCCTTGCCAAATGAGGAGATTTGCCCAGATCATCTCGCCTGAGGCGAGTGGAGGAGTCCAAGCGAAAAATCCGAAGGTTTTACTATGGGAGCCCCAAATCATCCAACAGAAATAGAAGTTCCATGGAATTCCTATAGGTTTGGTGTCCCCAAACTTTGAGAAACACCATGAAACAGCTGCTTGGAGGATCATCCCAGAAATAGAATGGAGACAAAATTGAGAAGATATTGGAATCAGTTCAGCCATTCCAAGTGTCCGAAAAATCTGGACCCCCAAAAAGGCATCACCAGATTTTTGGGTCGTTTCTGCTTGTTCCCATCTTGCTCCTGTGCGCCAACAACAAATAGATGGTGAAGATTCGCCCTGATCAAAGTGGGTTCCTGGTGATTCATAAGCCCTACCAATAGGACGATAGTATCCCCACGTTCCTAGTTGAACCCGTTGAATCCCCATTTCTGATGGCTTATGATGGCCGTAAGCCAACATTTCCGATGGTCAAAAGGCCACCATTGGAATCTTCACACAAAAAGACCAAGTCAGACCTAGTCACTGGCCGCCACCCCAAACCAAGACATAGTCTGCCAGGTGTTTGATGGCATTGTGAGCTCGTTTCACCTGGTGGATCGCATGAAACCCAACAGGCCCCATGGATGGCGTCACCTCCTGGATGTTCCAAACCCATCAGTTTTTGATTTGGTTTGTCCTTTTTTTTTGGGGGAAGCATTAAAAGCATGTCCTATCCAACGGATGTCCGAAAAGTCGTCGGAGGCCCAAGTCTGGAGTTCCAAAATTTGTGTTGAGAATGGGCATGTTAATGAAAGAGTCGCATGCTGGATAACACGAAGCCAATGAGGTTCTCAGAGCTGGGATTACGTATTTCTCATACAGCACGGTCATCACAACACCTTTGAAGCAAGAAGCATCGCTAGTCAAAGTTCGTCCGAGGGTTGCAATGTGCTCGTGGTTCCAAGTATTGCCATCTGCAATGGATGTCCTGGTCAAGCCCCACCCGGTGCTGAAGTACAAAGATCAGGGTCCGACGTTCATAATGGGAGCTGAACAGAAGTTAGTCCTGCAAGTGCTCAAGAACTATATATATATATATATTTGTCCTGGCTTCCCTAAGCCCTTGACGGGGTGTTTGAATGTTTTTGACATGTCTCTGCTCTTGTATCCACGTGTAGCCTTTCAACCAGGTTGCGCAATTGTGAATACAATGCCATGAAAACCCCAAGTCATCAACTGATTCTGCTGAACCCGTTTCAAGGACGCCTGACTCCCTGAAAAAAAATCCAAAAATGGAGGGCCACTGGCGCGAAATCTAAGACCAAACCCACCATCACAAGCCAAGGGCCCCATACCATCAATGACGACTGACAATCGGTGACCCTGAAGTGGTGTTTTTCTTCCCATAGATCATAATCTGGCAAACTCAATAATTAATAAACCAGCCCAGCATTTACCAGAAATGGATGGTATGTTTCACATCCCACATTGCAGATTTTTATAGATTTATCACATCAAGTATTGGGTTCAGAAAATATTCAATGGATAAGATTCAATGGATCATATTTATCCTATCAACTTAGATCATATTCAAAGGGTAATATGTGGGAAATTACAACTTGCCAACCCAATACTTGGTTAAGTTGTAACTTCCCATAACTGCTGGGATCAAAGATGATCTAAGTTACTTCCAAATCATCTACCAGCGCCAAAGACGGTGATCCCCAGTGCCCCCGTCCTGTTGGCAATACCGGTGATCTGGTAACCTGAAGTTGGCAAGCCATGGCAATGCTACTGCTTGGTCTCAACTTGTGCCGAGAATAGAAACACAATTGAAGATGAACTTGAATATAAACACATGAATATGGGGATGTCCATACATGGGGATACACAAGAATGGATGGTTTGTAGTAGATAATCCCATTTTCAATGGATGATTTGGGGGTAACCCCATTTTAGGAACCCTCCATTTGGAATACATTTCTGATCAGTTCAAGGTTTCACCACCGGAAATGCTTATAGCACATGTATCTGTCTCAAGTGTGCTTCTGCATTGACCATCAGCTAAACCACATTCCAGCATTTCCAGGTATAAAACCATGATAAAACTAAATGCCGCGGTTATAGTTCACGCATCAATCACATTATGGTTTGCAAACTGAGGCTTTGAACCCAGGATCATCCAAGAAGTCAATAAGGCACATGGCCATAAGGGTTCAACCGGGGTCACCCCTCAAATTTGGCTTCAAACCAGTCCATGCGTATATATATATATATATATGTATATAGAGCGGACTGACGGACTGACACGTGAATCTACTTGCATGTGTACATATATATATATACACAGTATTTGTGTATTTATTTGGATGTGTGTGTATTTAAAATTCAAATATTCAAACATGTAATATCTTTGCATCACTATGTTTATGTTATATATCTACGTCCTGTACTCATCATGTATTTGTCAATTATTGTTTAATTGTCATCAGTATTAACACATGCATATACAGATCATTTATGCCAATATTACATATCAAATATCATCATGAGTATTCAGGGTCGCAACACCCCATGTACAAGGCAAAACATTGGATAGATAAAGATGTAACAGCACTGGTTTCTGCCCTTGTGGCTATCATTTAGCTTTCATGGATTGGAGCATTTTTTATCATTGTTGTTGTTATCATCAAGTACTATCACTATGAGTATAACTATCACTAATTATTCTCACCGTGAGTTGTGTGCTATTCATATAATACTTATTATTATAATCACCAATGCTATATACGCATGAAATACTACGACTATTAATTTATTATTATTGCGTGAAGATATCATGCCATGCACCTCCATTCAAATTTTCGAAATTCAACATCTATCCTGAAGTGGATGGCATCAACTTGTGCGGTGGGAAGGAAACATCAATTTTCCCTTTTTGGTTTCCAGGTGCTGTTCAAGGGTCCAGGACGGTTCACTTGTTGGCAGTTGGTCATTTGGGGAAACGTAGGTTATGAGCCCAAAGTCCCTTTATCCCCCACAAAGTGTTTCTAGTATGAGTTCAGACATGTTGCGCCGGCGTAGAACCGATGGAGTTGCAACTGATGAGCCTGCTGGGCCAGCTGACGGCGTTGCAGCAGCTGCGGATGGCACAATGGCGGCTGCGGGCCGGGCTGATAGCGCTGTGGCAGCGGCTGGGAGCACTGCTGGTGCTAGCGCTGAAAGCGCTGTGGCGGCTGCGGGCCGGGCTGATAGCGCTGTGGCAGCTGCTGGAAGCACTGCTGGTGCTGGCGCTCCAGCTCCAAATGGACGAGATGGAGTACAAGGCTCACTTCATGAAGCTGGCAATGGACCGGGACATCAAGATGGGCATCTGCAGTTGATTGGTCTAGTACCAGTCTCCCAGGCACTTGTCGTCAGGACTCCGGAAGGGACTCAGACAGGGCGAGAAAGGGCTGGGGAGCAGAATCCATCAACACCCAATCCTGTTAGAGGTAGTCAGGAGTAGATGTCAGAGGTCAAGAAGCCATGCAAGTGTCACAGAACAGTGGAATTGTCAAGGTTGATGAACCAGGTCCTGGCACAGATGCAAATGGCGTCATGGTGACACCGCAGGGACCTCCAGTATCTTTTGCTCCGCCATCCTTTGTGACTCCACAGGGGCAGGTACAACCAGTAGTTCCATTGTTTTCTCCAGAACAAGCAGCGCGTTTGCATGAGATTCATCACACCCCTCCTGCTTTGGGAATCCCTCCAAATTGGACGATGCTTGAACGTGATGATCGTGGTTATGGGGGAGGTCCGCAATTGGGAGGACAAGGAAATCAAGGGCTACTTGCAGGAATTCTTCAAGCATTTGGTCAAGTTCCTCAGGATCCCATAGAAATGCGACAAAGGGATCAGATGTGGAAGCTCCAGGTTGAACAGGCTATGCAACAGATGGGTGTTCAGCTCAGGGCATCACAATGTGAAAATCAGCGCTTGCGTGAGGAGTTGCAGGAAGCATTGGAAAGGAGAGAAAGCTCGAGATATGGAACTCCTGATGGGCAGGGTATCAATCCTTTGAAGGAGGATGGGGCCAGGGCCCAGCAAGTGAAAGCCACCGGTGAGGATGGGGCCAGAGCCCGGCAAGGAGGACGGGGCCAGAGCCCGACAAGCTGTGTCAACTGAGGAGGACGGGGCCAGAGCCCGAAAAGATGCGTCAGGTGAGGATGACGGGGCCAGAGCCCGGCAAGCGAAGACAGAAGAGGATGGGGCCAGAGCCCAGCAAGCTGGCAGTGATGATTCTAGTGAGGAGTCATCAGAAGAGCAGCCGCAGGCTAAGAGATCCAGTGAGGACAACAATCGAAAGACCATGAAGGTGGTTCTCAAACTTCTGCAAGGGATGCAAGAGCTGCAGAAGCAGATCGTTGCCAACAAAGATGAAGTGAAGAACGATGAGGTGGAATATGTAAGGTTTTCAGCTGATCTTCCTCGACTACCAGAGTGGTCTCCGGAAAGTGCACCAATCGAGTTTGCAGATTGGTTGATTTGTCTGCATCCTTACATGGCAGACTTGTCCACTTCATCGGAGGCATGGTGGGATGCGACCTTGTCTACAGCGAAATCCTGGTATGACAAGCACATGCAGTTGACACCCATCCAGCGCTTGAGTCATTTGCCCGTGGCAACCGAAGAATTGAAGGCCAAGAAGTGGGCCCGACTTGAGAGGAGATCCTCAGCTTTGTTGATGGCGGCATTGCCTGAAGGGTTGAAGGAGGAGGTCATTTCCAGCAAGTCGGTTACCACGTTGGGCATTTTGACAAAGGCCATGATTCAGTATCAACCTGGGGGGCTCACTGAAAGAAGTGCTATCCTTTCAGCATTGGAAAGTCCACAGGAATGTCCAACGATAGCTGCTGCCATCACCCAGCTCAGAAAGTGGATACGCTGGAAAAGACGTGCCCAGGAAGTTGGAGTGGCCATACCGGACAGCTCGATTTTGATGAAGGGGCTGGGACGATTGATGAGACGAATCATTGTCACCTACCCGGACCTGAACTTCAGATTATCGTTGGTTCGAAATGGGCTCCTTGTTGACACGGTGCCAACCTTAGAGACGGTGTCGCAATATTCCGAGCACGTTTTGGCAGAACTGGAACAGCTTGGATGCCAGTCGAAGAAGAGGGATGCTGCTGTGGAGCCACCGAAATTGAAGAAGTTCGAGGAGACTCCAAAGCAAGATGAGAGGCAGCGTCCAAAAGGAAAGCCGCAAGAGGAGTTTGAGGCGAAGAAAAAACCTTGTCGGTTTTTCCTTACGGAGACCGGTTGCAGGCGTGGAAGGGCCTGTCCGTATGGTCATGTGATGGACACTGAGAAGAGGTGTTGGACATGTGGTGGAAGGAACCATGTATCCACACAGTGCCCAACATTGGAAGAGCAGAAGCCCAAGGCTGCGAAGATTCTGAAGAATGAGAAGGAATCAAAGCCGGCAGGATCATCTCCAGAGAAGGCGGAGGAATCTTCAGAGGTTGAGCCCGGGGGAGATGACAGTATGAAGCTTTTGATAGACGAAGCCAGCAAGGTTTTGAAGTCCATCAATGAGGGCGACATCAAGGAGAGAAGACAGAATGTCAAAGGTCCGGATCACAAAATCCAAGGTCTACAACGACAACTCGATGAGCTCAAGGCCACCATGAAGCCCTTTCGAATCTCGAAGTTGAGTCCCTCAACTACAAAGGGATTGCTTGACTCTGGTGCCACTCATCCATTGCGAGCCAGAAGGAAAGGCGAGAGGCTCCAACATCTTCCCAAGGTCAAGGTGACTCTGGCGGGGGACAAGGAGATCTACATGGCATTGACGCCAACTGGGGTGATCGTTGGAGAAGAAGGGACCGAGCCAATTGTCCCGATGGGTCTTCTCACCACAGTTTTGGGTTGTGAGATTTGCTGGAAGGGTAGTGGTTTGGAAGTGATTCATCCAACACGAGGATCTTTGGACGTGGTGGTGGAAAGTGGATGCCCGATGGTGTCACAGAGCGTTGCACTTGGTCTCATTGAGGAGATTGAAGCCAAGGCCAAAAGGGTGGTGAAGTCACTCAATGTGGAAGGCAACGGTGAGGTGAAGTGGCTTGAAAAACTGGTTGCAGAACATCCAGCACTACAAGGAATTCCAGATGAGATCAAGGCATGCTTGGTTGAAGCTCCTGCGGAAAATCTCATCCCTTTGGGAAATCGGAGGAGAAGGAAACTTTGGAAGTCCAAGGGAATGTTGGTTCATCTTTTCTCTGGGGAGGACAGTGGCTACACCCTTGGTCGAGCGTTTCATGAAGTTGGTGGTGACCGTAGAGTCATGGTGGAATTGGATGTGCTGCATCACAAGAAGACTGCAGATCTATCAGATCAACGAGAAGCATACCCACTGTTGCTCAGGGCAGCTTTGAATGGATGGGTACGAGGTTGGGTTGGTGGACCCCCCTGCAGAACACGTTCAGTTTTGCGCCATTTGGAGGTTCCGGGGGAGGACATGCCGAGACCTTTGAGATCATGGGGAGGTGGAGAATGGGGCGTTGGTGGTCTATCCAGTTTTGAGCGTTCCCAGCTGTTCACAGATGACCTTCTCATGATGAGGTTCNTGGTCTATCCAGTTTTGAGCGTTCCCAGCTGTTCACAGATGACCTTCTCATGATGAGGTTCTTGGTCCTCTACATCATCTCAGAAACAGTGCGCAGGATGGAGGGTCTTGAGGTTCCGACAACATTGGTGCTTGAGCAGCCTTCTGCGCCTGAGGACAAGTTGGAGGTGGTGTCTTGGTGGAGGACTCCTCAATGGAAGAAGTTGGCCGAGGCCTATGACCTTCAAGAGCAGGAGATCAAGCAGTGTGAGTTTGGGGCAGTCCCGACCAAGCCGACAACCATTGGAGGGAATGTGCATCTACATGTTCCACTTCCTGGTCGCAAAGGAGTTCCCAGGGATGTCAAGGGCATGACCAGAAATGAAACCCTTGAAAGTTCCAAGAAGTTTTCCAGATGGCCCCCATTGCTCATGCGGTCGATCGCAACGGTGCTTCAGACGTGCACCATGCAGGAGGATGTGAAGTTTCGAACTATGTCATGGTAGGAGCATGTCGAAGCGGGGCATACGCCATTCCGCAAAGATTGCAGAGTGTGCCAAGAGGCGAGTGCTCGAGATGCTCAACATCGACGACAAAAACTTCCTCCCAAAGCTGGAATCCTCAGTGTGGACATCTCAGGTCCATTTCGGGCTGGAAAGGATCTTCATGGAAAGACTGCCAGATATCTTTTAGCTGCAAGTTTTACTTGGCCCTCAAGAGATCAGGAGCAGGAGACACCAGAAGAGGAGGTACCAGAAGTTCACCCAGAAGCTCCGGTGATTGAGGATGATCAGGTGCTTCAGCTGTTGGAAGAGGAAGCAGCCGTAGAGGAGGTTCCTGACGAGATCGCAGCTCAGCCTGAAGAGGTGATTGAGGAGCAGGTTGAAGAAAGGAAGGACATCAAGGTGGAGGTGACAAAGATGTGTGAACCTCTGCAGTCCAGGAAAAAAAGAGGACGTTTTGAGGGGCATTGTCAACATGTACATGCGACTACGTGCAGATGGTTTTGTGGTGACCCAGCTTCACAGTGATTTAGGCGCAGAGTTCAAGTCGAAGTCATTGCAGAAGTGGTGCGAATCACGCACTATTCTCAGAACTTTTACTCCTGGCGATCAGCCGCAGATGAACGGAAGGTGTGAGGTGGTGATTCAACACTTGAAGGCTGCCATCAGGAGGACACTTCATGGAGCTGAAGCTNGATGAACGGAAGGTGTGAGGTGGTGATTCAACACTTGAAGGCTGCCATCAGGAGGACACTTCATGGAGCTGAAGCTGGATTCGAAAGATGGCCAATTGCAGCTCGCTTCATCAATGAGAAGTTGCGCCAGAAGCAGATCGGCAAGGAGAAGAGGAACCCACCCTTTTTATCAAAGGTGTTGGTGAGGAAACGCTTTTGGCGTTCGAAGGAGTTGGAGCCTACCCAGGAGACGGTATCCTACCTCTGTCCCTCTTGGGTTCACCATGGGCATTGGATCGAACGTGCAGATGGGACGCAAGCTCTCACGAAGATGGTCATGCATGGACTGTCGGAAGCCCCAAAGCTTGAGGATTGGATTGGGATTGAGGATGCCCTGAATCCAATTGAAGAGAGGAGAAGATTGAGGCACAAGGCATCCATCTACAAGATCGACGCCATTGAAGGTGAGAATGAAGGTGGAAGTGCGCTGGAGGTTGGAAATTTTGAGGAGCAGCCGATCTCTGAGGATGAAGCAGACGATTGGAAAAGAAAGGAAAGGGTTCAAAGATTGGTGGAAGAGGAAATGGTGGAGGCGATGTCAGATGAAGAAGGGATTGCTGGATTGGTGCTGGATTCGGTCGTCAAGATCAAGGAACTTTTGGGGCCGGAGAAGAGTGATGAGATCCTTCAAACAAGGATTGTTTCTCAGGCTGAAGTTCGAAGAAATCTTGAGGAGTGGACAGCCCCAATTGAGAAGGAGTTGACTTCCCTCTTTGACATCAAGGGAGCCCTGAAAAAGATCACCGAGGGTGAGGTCAAGAGGTTGTTGGAGGAGGAGAAAGCTGAGCTAGTGCCCAGCAAAATGGTGTTTACCGTGAAACCCGATCCACTGCAGAAGGGCGGCAAGCGCAAAGCTAGGCTTGTTGCCTGTGGGAATTTCTCTGAACGTGATGATGCCCAGGATCTTTTTGCCAGTGGTGCCACAGCAGTAGCACTTCGTGCAGCTTTGACGGTAGCAGCTCAAGAGGGCTTTTTGGGCTACACGATGGATGTGCGAACAGCCTTTCTGAATGCCCCTATGGCTGGTTCAGGTGGTGGAGAAGGACGTGAGGAGCCGAAAAGGGCCATCATCCGCCCTCCTGCTTTGTTGGTGGCAGCTGGATTGGCGAAACAGGATGAGTTCTATGAGGCAGTCATGGCACTTTATGGTTTCAAGCAGAGCCCACGACTATGGTCAGGCTACAGAGATCAGGAGGTCTCCAAGATGGAAGTCAGGACTCAGGGAGGAATTTTGACGTTGCAACAGATGGTCACGGAACCAAACATGTGGCGTCTGATGCTCAAAACTGAGGGTCCGTTTAGTGGCACCAGTGCTGAGGAGTTTGTGGGGCTGATGTTGGTGTACGTGGATGATTTGCTCATTTTGAGCTCTGACAGCATCGCACAAGATCTCATACGAGCCATACAGGCGAAGTGGGAGACCTCTACGCCGGAGAAGGTTGGCATGGAAAAGGAGGTGAGATTCTTGGGTGCTGAGCTTTGGAGAAGGGATGATGGAGCATGGATTATCACTCAGGCCAACTATATCAAGGACCTTCTCAAGAGGAATTTGGGGGAGGATTCGAAGACATGGCCATGTAGAAAGATACCTATGCTCAAGGAACCTGAGGTCACTGAGGAGTGCAAAGATCGAACACCTGCTGCTGTCAAAGAGGCTCAGCGGGTTGTGGGTGAATTGGTTTGGATCACAGCTCGCACAAGGCCTGATCTCGCCTTTGCAATCTCCAAGCTGGCTTCTATGATCACCAAAGATCCAGAACAGGTTGTGCGATCAGTGAAATCTGTTTGGTATTACCTGGCAGCTACGATTGATCAGGGGCTGATTTTCCACAACGAGAAGGGTGAAAGGCAGCTCAACATCTATACAGATGCTTCATACAATGATGTGTCATTTGGATGTCACTTGGTGTTGTGGGGCAGTTCGTTGTTGCTCTGGAAGGCTGGTAAGCAGCCGATTCAGGCGGCATCTACAGCCGAGTCAGAACTGGTGGAAGTTTTGGAAGGAGCTCTTGCTGGGGAGGCTGTGAAGGTAGTTTTGGAGGAGGCATTGGACATTTGTGCAAGATCCTTTTCTTTTACCGACAGCTCAGCTGCTTTTTCCATCATTGCCGGCGATTCCGGCTCTTGGCGCACAAGGCATCTGAGGAAGAGGGCCAACATTTTGAGAGTCAAGGTCCTTGGAGGTGAATGGTTGCTGCGACATGTTCCAGGAGCTGAGATGCCAGCGGACTTGGGAACGAAGGTTTTGACGGTGCAGAAGTTCAATCAACACAAGAAAGCCATGGGCATGTTCTTGGAAGGTTTTGAGATTGAAGTTTTGGAAGATGGAGAAAAGGTAGGAATGTCGATCAAAAGAAGCGACAGAGAGGGCTTTGAAGATGATCATTTTTGTCACGCAGTTGGCGATGGCTCAGTCAACGAATCCACTGGGAAAGGATTCATCTCGCGAGCTCACCATCTGGGAAGATCGCATGGTGCAGTGGAAGCAGCCGGAAAATCGTTTTCTGTTCATTGCATTTGTCTTGGCGATCCTTGCAGTGGGTTTTTTCCTGGGAATTTGTGTGATGGCAGTTTTCTTTTGGCATCGCGTAGACAAAGTGACGATGGTCATGTGCAAGTACTCAAACTTCTACATCCCTGCTTTTCTTTGCAAAGTTTTTGATCGACCAGAACCTGAAGTGAAAAGACCGGCACATCTTGATGACAGGAGTGCTACTTCGAGCTCTACTCTCCGCTGCCGAAGTGCGGTGTCGCTGGACCTTAGCACTGCTGGTGCTGGTCAACATGCGGCAGCAGCGGACCGTAGCACGGCTGGTGCTGGTCAACATGCAGCAGCAGCGGACCGTAGCACGGCTGGTGCTGGTCAACATGCAGCAGCAGCAGACCATAGCACTGCTGGTGCTGTCTTGAATGGCGCTGATGGCGGCTTGCATAGCACGGCTGGTGCTGGACGAAATGCAGCTGGCAGCGGGCGCGGGCGCGGTGGCAGCCGGCGTCAGAGCACTGCTGGTGCTGGGCGGCAGAGCACTGCTGGTGCTACCCAAAATGCAGCTGGCGCTACTTAGGTGAGATTTTAAATTATAATTCAAGTTATAACCGTAGTTATAACATGTTATAACATACTTAGTAAGTCATAATTTTCTTCATAATTTCCANAAGTGATCCTTCAAACTGCTCAAATTTTACTCTTTTTGCGTTTTTTGCAGATTGGGCTTTGCAGCGGTTTCAACTGCTCACAAAATGTTCAAAAGCGTTCACATAAATGTCATAATCTATTGGATTGAACGGGGTGTGAATATACTGTAGTCCGTGTTGCAAATGTGAAGCCGACTTTACTTCAAATAGAGCTCAAAAA
>BGPT01000152.1:274382-300367 GCA_003297045.1 Symbiodinium sp. clade C Y103 | reverse complement strand
TAACTACTACGAAGTATCTAAACAGTTGTAAACTAACTCGGTATTTTTTAATGTTTGGACTTATCAGCTTGAACATCTAGACCTATGTATGTATCAAAACATGTAATCTTATTAAATGTGTTTACATTTTTGTATACACTTGGGGATGTATCAAGTCAAAACGAGGGGTGCCCGAAACCTTGAAAATTAAGCCTTGATTTAAAGGGTTTTGGGCCCCCCCTTTTTTTGAGACATGCCGAACATCTATTCATTTTCTTGTTTCCAGAACCAACCAAGAAAAAAAAACAAAGAGTCAAATTGTTGAAACATTAATGAAATTCAAAATCAAGAACACAAAAAAAACATTCAAATTCAAAACTTGTTGTAATGTAAATGATTTACTAATATCAATTTCAGACCCATAAATTTACAGTAAATCATTGTAAAATAGAAAACCACTAAAAAGAGTAGAACTGCTATTTTTCGAGACTTAGGGCAATCCCTCCTCGAAGCCCGCTCATTTTACATAAATAACAAAGTTTGAAGCGGCGCAACCGCTGTAAGAAAAAAACAGGTTTTCATTGTGATAAAAAGTGTGTTTTTTTGAATTTTCCGAAGTTATGAAGAAGGGACAAAAATCATCATTTTTAATTCTCTTCGTAATTTCCAACAATTTTTTGTATAACTCACATTATAACTAATTATAATATAAAATCTCACCTAAGTAGCAGCGGAGGAGATGGCGCAGCGGCTTCTTCAGGCGCAACAGGCGCTGCAAGCGGCGTGGCGGCTGCTGGAAGCACTGCTGGTGCTAATCGTCAGGCATCAAGCTCGGCTGGAGCTAGTGGCCAGGTGAGAGTGGGAACTAGGACATGTGTACAGCCTGAAGATGGTCTTCCCCCTTTGTACACCACACCTTTTGGGGGAAGATATCATAGTGATCGACATTGCCACGGGTTGAGGCATGCTAGTGAGATTGTCGTGACACCCAGATGTCACCGATGTGGACCACAAGCGCCCATCCCACATTTCACATTGTGAGCGATCACACATGGATATGAACTTCACACAGACTACGAGCACTGTCGTGATTTTGGTTCCAATGGCCCTTTGAGGGTCTTCAAACCATGTGTGATTTGCTGCCCAAGACCAGGGTTTTTAGATGAAGATTAGAAGGGCTTGAGCTGGTGGGTGAGGTGAACATCAAACTCACCCAGGGGGAGTGCGTGAAGATATCATGCCATGCACCTCCATTCAAATTTTCGAAATTCAACATCTATCCTGAAGTGGATGGCATCAACTTGTGCGGGCCGAACTGCAGCGTGGGAAGGAAACATCAATTTTCCCTTTTTGGTTTCCAGGTGCTGTTCAAGGGTCCAGGACGGTTCACTTGTTGGCAGTTGGTCATTTGGGGAAACGTAATTATCACTAATTGTTATCAGCAATAGTACCTATATTATGTATATTATACATATTCAATAATTGTTTACTATGGTTTCCTATCTATATAAATGCATATGTATATATATATATATATCATAGTTATATAATATGAGTATATAATATAATAATATACCAATTTTGATATCCATCAGTCACCATGGATTTGCGACCCCCATGTGACACTTAAGACGCGGACGTAAGACGCCAAGTCACCATAGTCCCACCAGGCCATGACCCTGGCATCCTCCGGTGTGTTCTGCCTGATGTCCACCCCTTGGGAGCTACAAAACATACACATTGCTATAACTTTACCCAACTTTCCTCGCATTATAGTGACAACAAATCCATTAAGTTGGTTAGATATCCGAAAATAGTTTTAAAATGATAAGGTCATGGAATAGAATATTAATAAATACTGATAGTGCATGGGTAACTCACCAACTGAATATACCTTAACGTTACTTGTGAGTGTGTCTGAACATGGGGCATACCCCCAAGAGCCACTTTGATTGGAAAAATGATGATCAGCCATCAGATTTGGAGCAAACCTGCGTGAAGATGATGAGTCATGATGACTTAAATGGATATATGTGGATGTGCTACGTGCATTTTTTTACATCGTAGACAAGTCACTAAACCGAAATAAGTATACACACTTTTCTTGTGACGATAACCACACATATTACAGTGCAATCAAGGTGAAAGAAGCTGTGAATGTATTTCTACTTTTGGAAGGAGCCCCCTGAGCTCTGAATGCATGATTGGGCGAGAACAACATGTACATGTTGCATCTTGTCAAACGATACCTCTGGATGCGACAGTACTGTGGATGACATCCCAGGAATCAATATAGAGCAGGCCACATAATCTTGCTATCAAACATCTGGGAGTCTTGCCTCCATCCAGGTCACATGTAAGGAGGCTACTTGGCACCAGGACTTAAAAATATCTAAAGTAAAAGAAGATGTTCAGGCCGTTCCCACACGTGTCTTGTTTCAAGCCCGAGGAATTCTGCTTCTCACTCACTTATCCCCACGTCAAGAAATGACATGAACACCCAAAGTGTAGTGTATAAACATTCGGTCGCCTCAAGTAATCCAGCTGGTGGCATCATTGAAATCGCCCAGCGGTGTTTAAAGTCCCTTGGATTTTGCCCCCAGCTGAATCAACTAACCACATTCAGTCGGGCTTCTGTGAAGAGACCCTGGGCATTTGTGCTCCCATCCACAGTGGCGGGCCCCTGCAACACTATAGACTACATACCATCTTTGCAGATTGTAATTGGGATATTTGATAGTTAGAACACATAGGCATGCATTTAACTATGCTCCAATATTTGTGTACCAGTTACGTCCAGTTACATGGGTGAAATTACCAAGCTGGTTGCCAGTCCAAGCGTCTCAAGCCATTTGTACCCTTTGTAGTAGTCGTCCACGATGTAATTACTACCATCCTGCAGCATTGTAACATGAGTGGGATGGCAGGCCCATGAGGATGGTGTGATACATGGTGATGATGCACTGCCTCTGATGATGCACTGCTTCTGATGGTGACTATGTTGATGTTGATGTTGATGTTGATGTTGATGTTGATGATGATGATGATGATGATGATGATGATGATGAGGATGATGAGGATGAGGATGAGGATGAGGAGGATGAGGATGAGGATGAGGATGAGGATGAGGATGTCAGTAACAATGGAGATTGAGAGATGCAAGCACACCTCCTTCTTGACACAAGTGTTTCTCCCATCCAGAAATCTTAATCTTGATAGACGTTGAGAGCTATATTGCAAATCCTTCCGCCGAAAGTCTAGATTGAAACGGATTCACGGCTACCGTAGTCCATTCGTGTATTTTGGTCTGCTTCCTACGTAGGTGCCTGCAACATGACAGCACAAAAAGCACCAGGTCGAATGAGCACCATTGTTTCACTATACTTGTTGAAGCCGCACAAAAAGCTCCTCTACTTGGATGTAGGCGCACGAGTGTGTCCCAAAAGTTGAACCCAACAAAAAATCTTAGGACATTAATAGCCTACTTCAACACTGAAAACCGATGTTGTTGGGGTCCTTTCCTCCATGTTGGGGTCAGATTAGTGGCTTCAACCCCCATGATGACAAAAAACTGCTGTGTAACAAGGGTGTAACTGGATGTTCATCCCGAGTCACCGCCCAAAATTTGCCACTTTCGCAGGGTCTAGACGGTTTGGATCCTTTCCATGAGTGGAATGTGCCACTGTTTTGCCATCCGCAGGTTGCCATCCGAGCATCCCGTTGTCTGACAGCGTACATCACCGTAGGGCTGGCCACACCTTCACCGATGGACTTGCAGTGAGCGATGTACTTGGGCAGTTCCATTCGCAACTCACCTGATGGGCCAGCCATCAATGGAGGGCATAGAGAGATGTTAAGGCCCCTGCCTCCAGAACTACCAGGTGGTGAGATAACTGATGGGGCAATAAATTTGGGGGTATGCATGGTACTGGATGTGACTTTTATTGGTGGTAAAACATGGCAAATGATTGGCAAAGGATATTTCAGTACTTAGTACTTGGATGAGCTACATGACCTACCAAAGGCAGAAACTGACCTTCTAAAAGCTGAGGCAATAACTTGACGAATTACTGGGAGCAGGGCCTGTCATTCCAACAGCGAGTATGCAGTGGGTTGCTCGTCATCAGCTGCCAACCTCACCCCTAAATGTCAAAACTCCAAGATTAAATCACCGTGGAGAGGATGTTATTGAGTGAAAATGAACATACTTTATTTGGATAAGGCCATTTCTGGTTCCTTCATGTTCCCCCCAAGAGTCATCACAACTGCCAGAAAAAAACGCTACGTTTCTTTCTGACTTTCCATCAGTGACCAAGGCGCTGAAGTTCAGCATGTAATACACAAAGGCCTGGGGCTGCCAACTCATCGGTGTAAAGCTTTCTCGAGAGCGGGTGTAACCGTGTTTGCGACAAGTTCATGAAAGTTTTGGCAGAATTGCTCGGAGAAATGATGGAGGTATTATTACTCCATGATATATTTCATTGCCCTCTGGTAAACTAACATAGCGATGGAAAATCACCATTTTTTATGGAAAAATCCACTATAAATGGCCATTTTCAATAGCTATGTTAGTTCACCAGAGGGTATTACCTTGGAAGGAATTGGAAATAAACACCGTCACACATTACAGAGTGAAAGGCTTTCTGCGTGGTGAGACCCATGGCTCCGGCAACATCTTGCTGGAACAAGCAGTCTTTGGCACGGCGTCTTATGGAGATGTCCATGCATATCTTCCATCAAATCATTTTGCTGGCTGCTTAGCGCTACTTCACCACCACGGATGCATGACTACCCAACAGCGAAATGGGACGAATAAGGCCGTATTTGTTTGGAAAATAAACATACCAAATTCAATGCTATGTGTTTAAATTCGGGTGCACAGAATGCATTTGTTGAGCCTAAAACCATGTACTTTTGGGAGTTGACCATTGTCTTGACCCCCATATTCCCAGGATTTTGCAGCCCCCAGTGATTTCCAGTCGAGCATCCACAGAGAACAAGGCCCGCAGCAAGACCACTGGCAGCCACGAATCCTGAGAGGGGAAAATCAAACCGGGTACCAATTTGAGAGGTATCTGGAAGCCTAGGGATATATTATGATATATTATAGGTGATGATTGTGCGTTGAATTGATGTGATTCGTCCATGGGCCTGCTCGTTGAACAGGTGCGTGGAGGACGGAAACTATCGAAGCTCCAAGAAAACCTTCAAGATCTATACAGAAAAGGTGATTTGAAGCCAAGACCCCCACAAAATGTCAGCTGAAACAAAACCATTCTTAGATGGGCCATGGAGTTAACCCCTTGGACAACTGAGTCAGATCTTCAAAAATCACTAGCTCTTATATATATATATATATATACTGGGTTATACTGTATTACTCCACTTTCATCACTAGTTATAACTATATTTATTCCATGGCCCATCTAAGTTTGTGTCCACATGGCTTGCTCATCGAGTTGCTGCTTCCTCTCTGAACTTCTTAGCGTCGTCCCTAAGGCGGCAAGGAGATGATACTTTTTGGATTTTGTTGTATTAAACTATCCAAAATGTTGGTCAGTTTTGGTACTAAACCATGCAGATTTAGGGCTTCCAATTCTTTGATCCACATTCCAATCTTGAGATTACAGATTTTGGATTGAAACTGACTTCTATAATCGCAAGATTGATTGGGATCTGGGGACCTGAGGTTTTGATCTTGAGATTCAGTACTAGTAGTACACTAAACCATCCAATAAATTAACCAATATTCTAACCATTTCACCAGGCCCAAATCTTCAGCATCTCATAGAATCTCCCACCAGACCTTGCCAGGGTACAAACTTGTGCCTGGAAAAAGATGGAAATATTGACCTCAGAGCGTTCGTCAATGACCAACAAAACTGCAACCATGGCTGAAGCAAGGCCAAATTCGCCAACGTGTAATTGCTACACACAGATTTGCAAAATTGATTGAAAGCAAAATCAAGTTACATGAAATTCAAAAAAAATGGAATTTTTGTCTTTCTAATGGTAAACCCAATTGTGAACCATCCCCAGTATGGACATAAATGGGTGGTAATTATAAACCATCCCCAATTGATAGGTCCGACGCTGCTGAAGCCCCGGCTTTTGATGAAGCGCTTCAGCTGCATGGCGCCACCGGGACGGCTCTCCTGCCGTGAAAAAACGAAGGGAGGATGCCCTGGGGGGGGTCTACTTGCCCTTTGGTTATTTGACATGGCTATGGAAAATGGATGAACATGTTACATTTATAGATGATAAAGATGGAAAATGGATGAACATGGTCCATTTATAGATGATGAACATGATTATTTACCTATTAAACATGGTGAATCTCCATAGCTTCTTTAAATAACCAGGGGCCCAAATGGACCATGGGGTTAGTTGTCGGAATGCTCACGTCATATAAGCCTGATGAAGAAAGCCACTACTCATCCCTAACCTCGGTCATCCCAGTGGCAACTGGAATATATTGGAACTACACTTCCTTATGGTTATAAATAAATAAATATAAATATTATATATATATATGTATATAATCGTCCTGGAAGTAGGGTAATGTTATATAGGTAATTGCCATCCCAAAACCAAAGAACTCGCCGAAGCCATGCTTCCGTGGATGCTTCCCGGTGTGCTTCCAACATGAGCTTTCTTCGCTGTCTCAGCTCTTTTCGCTGAAAAAACCTGAGAAGCACCCGCCATAGCATATGCTCCCTCAAAAAAAATACGGTCAATGCATCATTAGTTATTGTATGTCATTGTGTTACATCAAGACATTACTGAGTTGAGTTGTCACTTTGAAACCCGACAAATATATAATTAGGTTTCAAGTGAGCAGAAGGACAGAAGGGTGTTCAGATTGCATACACAACTTACTGGGGTTTTATATCAAATGAAAAAGGGGAGGAACATCATATTTTCCAGATGCTATGATGATTCACTCTTGGTAAGTAACGTGATGCCCTTCAAAAATGAGTTGGGAAAATGAACAACGTCCCTTCGGAATATAGCAATAAGATTTCATATCGAGATTGCCTAGGCAGGGCACATGAAGCGAATCGAATCCAACAGTCACGTGAACATAATCTTCATCAAATAATCAACATTGCACATGGGTTTGTCTCAAAATGGCACTTCAATTTACAACCATCATAATGGGTGAGACAAACCCACACGGATCAACCCCAGTTTCTCCTCTTCCCACTCTTCCAATTCAATCGTTTCCTGGACTTCGCTGCGCCTGTCAAGCACAAAGGATGGGCAAAGGCTGAAGTGATAACCGGAGGTGGGTGGCGGGAGCAGACTGTATGAACATATGTATAGATGTAATTGTAGTCATCCTGGAGTAGATAGAATCTGGACATTTCGAAAAATCCCATATTCTATCATGGGAATATATTTGAAAATCCCATATTCAATCCATATTCTATCTACTTCAGGATCAGGATGAGGATGATGATGATGATGATGATGATGATGATGATGATGATGATGATGATGATGATGATGATGATGATTAACATGATGATTAACATGATGATTAACATGATGATTAACATGATGATTAACATGATGATTAACATGATGATTAACATGATGATTAACATGATGATTAACATGATGATTAACATGATGATTAACATGATGATTAACATGGTGATTAACATGGTGATTAACATGATGATTAACATGATGATTAACATGATGATTAACATGCTGAGTAACATGATGATTAACATGATCTCCCTCCTAAAGAATTTTGAAAGAATTGGAATTGTGAAGGAAAGCAGGTCAGATTGCCAGAAGGTAAACTGAAGCGGAACCCACCCTTGCTTGGATGCTCCTCCCAGCAATGAAGTGATGACAAAAACACAGGTACTTCAAGGTATGTCCATGTATGTCATAGTTATTCATAAAATATGACTAAGTCTGATGGCTCCAATAACCACTTCCCAACTGGGACAATCATCCAGGAACAGGACGAATCTCTTGGCACATCCGACCTCGACTGCTTCGCATCCTTTCCTGGGCCATGGAAAGGAAGGCCCCCGCGGAGATCTCTACCAAAATTCTCCAAAAGTCAAACTTCCAATGACTGGCTATGAAGAGACCTAGGCAAATTTTCTCACCCAACAGTTTCCAACTATCTAGATCGATTTACTGTAGATGGTGTTTGGATGTGTTTTTCTTTTCTTGGCGGACACATTGCAGTGGTACGGCGTACCGCTGCCGAGGCTCCTTTGGAATTCTTGCCCTGCTTTGCCGCCTTGCCTGACCTCGGGGGGACGGGGCTTGCACCGCAACAATTGGAGGTACCCAAGCGATGAAATGTTGACCTTCCAACAAACTATCATAGCAATGGAAAATGGCCCATTTATAGATGATTTACCTATTGGAATGGTGATTTTCAATAGCTATGTTACTTTACCAGAGGGTAAATTGGGCCCAAGTTCCAACATCACCTCGAAAATCCCATAAACATGACACTTTTCGCCTCCGTCTTAAAAGGACCTGACATGGCAGGCAAAGTATTGGATCCTGAGACAAGGCTATTCAAATCAAACAAATCAAATGTGATAGGTCATGATAGGTCCTTGCACCTTGCACTCCCAGCACTTCATATGCTCTCAGGCCGCGACTTCTCATCTCCAGATGTGGGTGGAGCTGCAGTGGTTGTTGTGGACGGCTTGGCCACATATCCTTTCTTGCCCAATAGCAGCAAAAACCTCGTTTCAGCCGTGAAACTTGGGGATTCCGGAGCGGCTCCATGAACGCTTTACGCAACAAAAAGGTGACCCGGTTTCGGATGGGAACATCCTGCCCGGCCACGGCTCGATCACCATATCCAAGAGGAAGCCGCACCAAATTCCTGAGCAACAAATGGTGGCTGCGCCAAATTCAGTCCATGCCCAAACATATCTTGATATATCGAGTGAATTTGGCCTGCTCAGCCAAACCAGGGCTAAGAAAACAACAACTCCAAACCTCGCAGATCAACAACTCGTGAAATCTCGCAAAGGTATTTCTGATCTTAACAATACATTAAAATCCATTGTGAAATGACGAAAACAACGTCATTAACATCAACACAACCTCGAAAAAAGGATTGAAAAAAGGCAGTGTAGTCCAAACATGTCCAAAACAGTTGTTTCATGGTGTTCAAGGTATCCTCATTTCAGGCTGGCTAGACCATGATAAATCAGCATGTTTTGATGGTAAAACATGCCAAAACTAAAACAAAACAAACAAAGGTAAATCCTAAAAAATCCAGTACTTAATGGTCAAGCCAGCATTTTTGATGGTCAACTCCGAGTCAACTCCTCAATTTTTCTACGCCTTCGATGGGATTCAGCCACCCCCTTGGCTGATTCCTGGCTGATTTCGCTGGGTCTCCGCAGGCCACAGAGACGATGGGGCCGCAAATCAACACTAAGCGTGACATCTTTCCGGAGAAGTGCGACGCCTGGCAGGGCCCACGGGGCTTACGATTTTTGATGTTTCACCACAAAGAAGGGGGATGCAAACCAGGAATAAATCAAGATTTCAATCAAGAATCTGTGATTTTTATCTGTGATTTTAGGTTTGAGAAGTTGCTTCAGGATAAGTAAGATGATTTACGACATGGTTACGGTATGCCATATATGTATATCCAGGGAGTTTGCCCGATAGGAACCATGCATATATATATATATACACACATATATAGATATATGCATATATATATATATATGTATATATACACATACATACTACATACATATATATATATACAGTATACGTGGTTTGATAGGGTTATAAACCAACAACAACCTGTGAAGAATTTATCAAACGGGCTGAGCAATGAGCACTGGTTGACCCCCTGCTCACTTCTCAGAATTGGTTTGAGGGAACATGCGCAGGAAACTTCCAAATTTGGCAAATGTTACATTCAGATTTTCCTTGAGAATTGGTAAGTCCATAATTTCCTTCAAATGTTCTTTCCCATTGACTCGAGTTGAACTTTTAGATGTTTAGTTAGTTGGATATCATGTATGCTGTGATCAAAAATGCATCTGGCTAGGGAAACGCTACCACCCATCCGGATCAAGTGGTGGACATGATGAGTCATAACAGTCATAGTCCAACACGATCGGCTGCACCAGGCAAAGATACAGCTAAGTTTATCCGACAAGTGGATCCAACAATTCGAATCCACATGCGGAAACCAGTTGTTGGTTTCAATCTCGCTTAGAAAAACATGCGCAAGTCATTTTGGATCGCCCTGCAAAAAAGAAAAGGAAGATGACACATAGTTCAAACCAAGAAGGATCCCCCACCCCAATTAATTATTCTAACGACCCAGACAAAAACTGGCCTAGTTTTCATTCTCCATCCATTTTTGGGCCGTATTTTTTGGCTCAACCCTACCCTGAGCTTCCCGACAATGAAGCCATAGAGACACATGAAGTAGAAACCTCAGCCCAGCTGTGAGTCGAGCAGACCATCATGACACTTGCGAGATCCAACTTGTCGAACTACCTTCATCCATTGAGTGGTGATGAATCGGTCACAAACAAACCTAAGACATCCTAAAACTATATAATACCTTAAGACTTAAGACCTTCAACCGATGGTAACACCCGGGAATCACCTGTGGACCCCACGCACTGCCCACACCGGTCAGGTGAGTCAAGCGGCCGTTGTTGCGATTGAAGATGCAAACCAATCCGCCAAGCAAAACATAATCCAAGGGCATGCCCAAGTGAGAGGCCTCAGTTCGCGCCCCAACTGCGCCAACGAATGGATTGAGAAGAAATTGCCGGAGTTTTTGATTGGTGGTGATAATTCAATTCACAACATGCTTCTGTAGTAGGTAGCACCTTAGGAAACCTTCCGTTCTCCCTGCCGTTTTCCCATGTCCGACACACCCAAGGTTTCCCCCAGCGACCAAGACGCGTAAATCTTCGGGTTGGCTGGCTGATGCTCGGCCACAGAGTCCACCAAGGGGTTGCCTTTTTGATTTTCCAGGGGATGCAGGGCTTGGCATCAACGTATGGATCATACATGATACATGATGATGAACCATGGGGTTTTGGGCTACTGTAGCTCTATCTATCAATTTCTATCTGTCTATCCGTCTGTCTGTCTATCTATCTATCTATCTATCTGTCTCTCTGTCCATCTATCTGTCTATCTGTCTATCTATTTCTCTATCTATCTATCTGTCTGTCTGTCTATCTATCTATATGTCTGTCTGTCTATCTATCTATCTGTCTGTCTGTCTATCTCTCTATCTGTCTGTCCGTCTGTCTATCTATCTATCTATCTCTCTCTCTCTCTCTCTCACCCTCTTTTCTAACAAACCCAGGAATCGAAGCTGTGATGCCCCCTCCCTTCAATCCAATGGAGCCATGAAGTATTGTCTTGATATGTTTTTGGAAAACTGTCGGACACAGCCACAAAAAATCCCAAACAACACCATCCCAT
Organism: Symbiodinium sp. clade C Y103; assembly: GCA_003297045.1. NCBI lineage: Eukaryota > Dinophyceae > Suessiales > Symbiodiniaceae > Cladocopium > Cladocopium sp. clade C. The sequence continues at coordinate 288,919 of BGPT01000152.1, read as the reverse complement.
AGATGAAGCTGTAGTTGTACCTGCAACAACCCTAATTTACAAAATCTGACATGTGGCTGTCCCGATTATTGTGGCCCCAATCAACAAACTGAGGACGGCCAGCGATCGCTTGACTCCAAATTGGGGTCCAAAACTTAGAGCTCAAAGAACCACAGCTTTGATTTTGCAAAAAGCAAACGATTTTTGGAGCGCACAAAAATTCAGACCCATGCACGATTGGCGGCCCAAAATCTACCGTCTCCTTTTCTTTGTCCAAAAAACCGACTCCACAGAGCGGTAAAGGACACCACTTCTTCGCATGGTACGCTCAACCCAGGCCACAAGGCGCACCTGTCTTGGTGTGTTTCACGAAGAGGCCTCAGTGGCGAGGAAGTGTCAAGATGTGTCAATCGTCATGGGGTTTCCACCACCTGAAACAGGATGAACTAATCATCTCATCATGCGTTTCCAGGGCTACATGATGGGATATCATGGATAAACCATGATAAATCTACGGGAAAACCCCTTATTAGTCTTTGGTGGGAAACAAAAACATGACATCATGGCAAAACCATGGTTTCCTGAGATGTTTTATTTAAAACAATTCCGTTGATCCTCTCAAACACATTCAAATACCGATTGGTCGACAAAAACAGTTTCACTTTCACACACTATATATGCCATAACCATGATGCAATAATCAATAATCACACTTGACATTGGTGACAATCCTCAATCAGCTGCCAATGTAGGGATGCGGAAGCGGATACGCACATCTGCCAACCCGTGTCTTTTTCAGCAACTTCCGGCAACTCAAAGTCGAGTATGGGTGGAACATGGCGTGCCAAAGCCACCTCAGATTTGGTCATTCTTGTTGCCATGGTAGCAACCATCGTAGGTGATTTCTTCGCCACCAAGCAGGGCGACAGGCCCGGTGGCGATCTCATGTGGTCAGCTTGTGGTGGTCCAAGTCCAAGGTTTCAGAACCTCCAGCAGCACTGTGCGGTTGCAGGTTGCAAGGCTGGCAGGTCATTCCCTCTCTCTCTCGCTCTTATTCGCTCTCCATCATGTATCATGAGGTCTGCTAGGACTGACTTGCCTAAGAAGTGGATGGTTTCTGCTTGAGTTTCACCTCATGCCCCATCTGTTGCTTGGAGCCTTCAGCACCACTGCAGCCCGCAGCAACTTCTGGTCATGGAAGCTAACTGGTCGGATAGCCCGTTGAAACGCCTCCAGGGCTTGAAGCTTGAGCTGAGTGGACCTTACTATCCCCCGAACTAACACAGACCCCGAAAATTCACCATTTTTTGGGAAAGTGATCTTCCAACCCTTGTTTGGCAGGGGATGGTATATACTATGCACTGATTCCACTTGTTCTTGAACGTGACACAGATTTCCGCACAAATCCGCAGTTGGTTTTCTACCTTGTTGCTTGTGCGATTCCGGGTTTGTTCACATCTTCCAAACATCCCCTCTGGTAAACTGTTACATAACTATGGAAAATCACCATTTTTCATGGGAAAATCATGGAAAATCCACTATTTCTATGGCCATTTTCAATAGCTAACTGTTAGTTTTACCAGAAAATAACACACTTCGGGAGAGGTGTAGAAGCGCCCCCATATCTTTCTACGCTCGCCCCGGGCTGGCCTCCAAAATCCTCCCGTTGGATCGTCTCTTTCATCACTTGCCTCGGGCCGTTCAGGCGTGTTTCAGGCTATGAGGCCATAAGATGTCGAACAACCGATCCAATTAGGTTCTATCTGTTTACACATAAGTAAGGATCACAAAATAACTAAATACACAATATGTATATGTAATATATATATATATATGTAATATATACATTATATAGAGATAGATAGATCGATCAGTATGCTTAAATTATAAACGACGCACTCATCCTTGGGTCAGAACATATCAACTGGCTGGTGCTCTACCTTTTTTTAGAATTCCAAGTCTGAGGTAAAAACTAAGTACTGTTTCATCCGTATTCACCACCAACGCATCCCAAGAGTTGAGTGGTGACTGACAGAAAATGAGTATTGCCACAACCAAGTTTAACAAACGAAACCCAGAGATGAATCGTTCCACATCTGTGAGCACATCTCAATATTCTGGACTTATCCCATCAGAGTCATGGTGAAATGATGGGGAGCACACATCATGAGCAAGGCAGAGTTGTGACTACTACCAACGGTATCAAGCTATTGGATTGAGAAACATACATATGGTTGTAAAGTATCCAAACAGTGCCCTTTGAATTCAAGTTGCTGAAATGACTGGAAGTCCAGTAGCGCAAACAATTCATCCGTGACCACTTCGCAACCTGAGATTCACATCTCATGATCAAATCTTCTGAAAAACATTCTCCGGGACAACACCAATCTTGTGAATGCAAACCTTAACCAAGGAGATCCACGGAGGCAGCATACTGGATCATACATGGCAAATCCACTGCGCAGCATTTTGAGCATCTGCGCTGGACATGCTGAGCCATGATGTCATTCAAAAATCACTGTATGATGAGTGTCGTCCCCAGGCTATCAGCATCAATTGGCCCTGATTGTGTCCCATCACACACGGTAAATGTTGGCAGTAAAACATAGCGCCACCCCCCTTGCAGGCATCCGAGCAACTGGCAGAGGTGTACCTAAGAAGTGGAGGACACGGCCTGTGCAATACATGGACAACCATACCTGTCCTATACGAGTATGCGATGTTTCATAGGCACTCTTTATTAACATCACTGGTGCATTCTTCACAGCAGTTCTGCCTTGGATGATCCGATGCTTTCCTCTGATCACCCTGCCCTTTCCTTTGAAAACCTCCGGTTGTCTTGTGTTTTCTTCTGTTTTCTTTTTTTTCCTACCAGCACAAGCGTGTTTTCTTTAATAAGTGTTGGTGATATACTCCAGATTTCCACCAAGGTATGTGCCAAAATAGCACCAAAATATGGCTTTTGATCGTGGGAGGAAACCAAAAGCAGAAACAAGGAACGCAAAGGAACTAGCTGAAATCCGTTCTTCTTGGATTATCTCATGTTTCCTTTGGTGTCCTTTGGTTTCCTTTGATTTCCTTTGATTTCCTTTGGTTTCCTTTGGTTTCCTTTGGTTTGGGGCTGGGTGGGTTCTATGGTTTTCTTTTGTTTTCCTCTGTTTTCCTTTGGTTTCTTTTGAAATCCAAGGGGGAAAATAGGGAAAAGAAAATCCAAGGAAAAGACGAACCAATCAAGGAAAGTCTAAGGAGGCTATAAGCCCATAGAATGCATCAATCATGCCTGTTACTAAAAGATTCCCTGGAATGTTCACCATCACGAGCTTATGTGAAGCCAGCGCACACTAAGGAGAGCCTTGACGCCCAACAGTCGCCACCGAGGCACTCCCAACCTCCACTATCTTGGGATGGTTGGAGGTCCCAGATCGTTCAAGAGGGTAATGACCCGCCCCAGTTATATTGATAAATTGGTTTGTAACCCGCATTAACCATATATCATATATTATCATATATCATCATATATCTATCTGCCTAGTTATGAGTTGGTGTATGTATAGGTTGTAACTAGTTGGTTTATATGATCTACCACAGATCCAACCATTGACCTAGTAAGTTAATCAACAGTTGGAAGATGTTGGAAGCCTACTTGTACCCCCATCCAAAATTCCTCCAGGTTAGTCGGGGTTGATCGTCTCCACTGATGGGACAAGGGAAACATGGAGATTCACCCATAGACATGTACATATCTACACATATGAATCCAAAGTAAGCATAAACCAACATATACATAGATATTGACACTATCTATCAAACATCTTTGGTTATTCGTACGACACCGTGACACCACTCAGCCTTCCAAGATGACCAAGCTACAAATCCTCTGAGTTCTTGGCCTCTTTCAATGCAGCTTCCAACGTTTGCAAAGAACTTTCCTGAGCTGCTGGACCGGCAGCAACAGCTGCGTAGATAATATGCAGCATTGGGTAATATTGACATCATAAGATTTAACATGCATAAACACACATACATACACACACACATATGTATGTATACACATACACCATTAGATGAGATATGATGGGATTATTATTTATTGTTATTCTTTAAAATACATGATGTATCATGAAAGTCTATCCTTCAACTTCAGTGCCGACTACAGTATGTCTTTCCTGGTCCAAACTCATGTCCAATCTATCCTATCCAATCACATGTTCCACTGTCCACATGATCTCACTCTTTTAACAAACCATGGTCCATGCAGTGCTTCAGTCAGCATTGCCGCGGATTTTGTGCAAATCATTTGCAAGCAACAACATGCAACAACCAGGCTTATCCCTATTATCCCTAACTTGGTCTTTAAAGCCCTTTAATCTTGTGTTTAGATGCGCTTGGTCTGATGCGCCTAATTATTGACATGCTAAATATTGCTAAATTAAACATCTCCAAATGTTGTGGTCTGTTTGTGTTCCCCCTGCTTCGAACCATATCCGTTTTGGCGTTGTCTCCGCAATTTGGAACCAAACAATCATTACCATGGCTTATGTCCATTTCCACTTTTTTGCGAGTATGACTCCTTTCTGAACAATCTCACTGATTAGACCCATTAGACCCATTATATAGATCTCAAACTCTCTTGGTATATCAAACTTGATATATCCATTGATCTCCCAGTGATGGGATGTGTCTCACGTTTCGTCCAGGCTCGTGGCTACGGAGAAATGCCTCGAGGAAGCCCTGGGCGTTGTGAGGACCCGGGCCTCTGGGGTATCCGAACAGCTTCGCCATGGAAAATCGACCCTTTTGGATGGGTAAATCAGAACTATAAATGGGAAAAAAATAGATTCCCATTGACATAGGAACAGTTTTCACTATCTTCTAACAGTTTTGCCATGGAACATGACAATGTTTCATGTAGATTTTCATACAAACATCTACTTTCATCGGTCATGTTCCATGGCAAACTGGAAAGAATTTCCGGAGAGTATGTATCAAATATTCCCACGAGATTCCATTCCATCCACCATTGTTGTTGGTTCAATCGTCTCATGAATCCCCATGGTAGGTTAATATATTCTGTCATCTTTTTGAGATCCCCTTGGTGCTGGAAGCTTCCGCGAAGAAAATTCCTTGGAGGTCACCCAAATGAGAGGGGTCGACTCCCAATGACTAGAACATTAATGGATTGGTTGAAGGGAAAATTTACAGGAAACCATGGATTTTCCCATTAAATATAGGGGTTTCCTGTAAAATTTCCCATTATATAACCAATCCATTGAAGTATACCAAGTCAGGAATCAGGGATGGCACAGAAACAAGGTCGAATTGGCTTCGTCAACATCCAATTTGATCTATGAGAATGACTCTCCGATACAAACTGGATCATCAACATGGCTTGCCTGGCTAGGTCGGCTAGGTGTCGTCTCTCATCTATGCCATTCAGCCTTTCTCGTGTGCTCCGAAGTGACCTATGAACATAGAGAATAACTATAAACTTTGGCACTTGGGAGACCTTAAAGTTATGGGGCATCAATCATTGTGGACACAGCTACTGAAACCAGTGTTGAACTTGGCCAGTGACCATGGAAAACACCTGAAAACATCTGAAAGTCGCATATAATGTGTCGGTCATCACATTGACAAACATGGATCCAATGTCTTGACCCTTTCTTCATATGATCATAGTCTGGTTGAGCCGTGCTCCCGGCGACAACTGGCTTGTGTTGAGCATATAAAACGAATAGATTCACTGTGCCATCTTGATCTAAGTTCATGTCAGTCCTGGATATAGCCCATAGCTCGGAAAACGTCCGCCAATAGACCCACACAATTAGCATCAATTATATAACAATTTCAAGCATTTGACCATCCCAACCTCCCTCTCGATAATTTTGCACGATACGCCATATCTTCTCATCCTCATCAAAACAACTGTGGCACCTAGTGCTAGCAACTGGGGTACGAGTTCATAAAAACCTTCTCCCTTGCTGAGCCTCCAATTCCTCGCGGAAATTTCCATGGAGACTATGGGCTTCATGGCTCATCTCTCCATCTCCTGGGCGCTGCCGGATTCACCGGATTCAGGTGATGAGTTTTGAAGGTGACCCCCCAAAGACCTGGGGTTTTGCACCGCCGGATGTGATTCACCGGCCAGTGCCAGCCTTGAGAAAAGCTTTTCCAATGCTTTCTCGCGAAGCGGAGAACGTGATCGTGGAAGCAATTACCTTGGGATGTTGGGATTCCCTTTCAGCAGTGAGTCTGAAACGGAAGATTTATGTCATACACAGTGATAAGCCAATTGGTGAAACATAGGTGTGATATAGTACCTTGGATAACCTGTGGAAACATATTACAGTATATAGTACTATCATGTGCTATCTAACATGAATAACACCATAGATACTACAGGTTATCTAATGAAACATCATTGGTGATGGACATTTTCCAGCCCAGTTGCTTTGCCAATGCCACTGGCTGAAGGCTTCGACAAGCTCCAGACCCTGCATCCCATTGGTCACAAACCATCCGCGGGTGCGGATGGCAGTTCTGTTTGGCGGCTGTCGAACTGCTGCAAAGTTTGAGAGTCAATGATGTGTCAAGCCGGGTCAAAGGAGAAGGTCAGTGACTGGCTACTGGTTGGTGGTTTCAACATGTTTCAACCCTTCAGTAAAGTCAGCATCCAATGCAGATCATCATCATCCTGTCTGGGATGGAAGCCACGAGATCCGTCAATCATTTTGAGCCATGCACAAGGTGGTGCCCAGTCATAAATTGGTTTATGACCCCCACTAGCTATAGATATCTCTGCCATGAAACAAAGTGGAGCTGCAGAGCAACGTAGCTGACTACGGGGCACCTTGCAACAAAATGCAAACCGCTAACTCCAACAATCTACCCTAACTGACAACTGATATCCATATCATGTCTGTCACCAGCAAGCTTTTCTGCGCATGTACTTCGCGGATTGCAAGCTAGCTTCTGCCACTGGAGCGTCTGAACATCCTGCATTGCAAGTGGAACCATATCACTTTTTTTCCTTTGGAGGAGTTCTGAGCCATCATATATCATCATTCACAGTAACCATCTATCATCCAGAATCATTTTCTTGGGAAGGAACTAGATAAAAACTGATTTAAAATAACCTCCACACCATGCCTAGTTCATCCCCAGTGGTGAAGCTTTCAGCTACAGCTGCGTTTTACAGCTGCCCTAGCTACAACCATGCAGTGTGGCACCACTTCTTTCGCCGCAAGATGACCTTGCGGCCTGCTGCGGCCCGGGTGCTCTGGGCATTGGCTCCTTTCGAATTCAGCGGAGGTTTCCAGCCGCAGCCGAATGACAAGCGCCAAAGATGTGTGGAATACCGTGACACACAACAGTTGCCATCAGGAAAACCCTGGATTTCATTTTTGGGTGGGTTATAGATGGGGGGACCCCAAACCTCAAAATACCCTGCATTTTTTGTGAACATGTTTAAACTGCCCCCCGCTACAACATAGTATGTGTTACAACATCATTGCCCCCACATGAATGCACTTTGGAGGCGCTGGCGCGCATGTCGAGCGGTTTCAAGGTGCCGCTGCTCAACGTCGACCTGGAAAAACCCGCTTGCTTGGAGGGAAATCCAAATTCCTCAGCTGCAAGACCCTCAGAGGTAGGGCACAAGGAGTGATTGCCAGAATGCAGCAAACAGATTCTTGATGATTCATGTACCGGTTTCAAACTAAGAAACTGCAATCCTATGTGCAAGATTGAGATTAGCCCGTATCTGTTTGGGATCAATCTTGGCATATACATATGTAACACCTTCCATACCATACATGGATGATCCGAGACTTTGTCTGAAAAATACCTCCAACTTTCATTGTTTGGAACAGGTTTTTCCTCATTGAAATGGCCATCTGTTCGGGCATCCTCCAGTTTGACATTTTTACACAAGCCCATAAATCCCATATGTATGCGAGCCTTGAATCGTGTATGAGCCATAGCACAAATATGGTCTAAAACAACTCACTGGGACGATTCCCCTTATTCTTCTCATCATTCACTGCAATTTACATGAATTTACAGCAAGCGCGTTGCGAGGTCGCTTGAATTTGCCTAAACCCATCTCCTTTTCGCCACCACCCAAAAATGAAGAAAACAACATCCAGATTTTCCCATTACATTCTTGACCTTTCTGGGGCGTGATATAGCGTGCGATGTATATACTTATACAAAATTCGTGTGTATCTATATATATATATATAAATATGTAAGGCAAGCTTCACAATTTCCGGGCCCTGCTCATAGGTGAAGTGATCTTGTGCCGGTGCTCCGCTAGACGCCCCCACGTCGTTCTTGTAGATCTGAGCCTCGAGGAATGCTGCGGAATCCCGCATGAAAAATGGAGGTGTGTTTATAGCTGGAAAAATCATAGGACAATAAGGAACATGTGGGACATCCCCAGTAAATGTGCATTTAGATGAGTAATTGATAGAACATGATAGAACTAAATTTAAATGGGATATGTTCAAGCAAACCATGTAGCTGATTACACCGGCGAGTATGTTTTTTCTCACCGGACTTGCCACTGGACCAATTTTAGACCTGATTCTGTTCACCTGTCCTGACATCTGCTGGAGGTGAAGATGAACAAAGAATGACAGAAAGCCTACGATAGACCCTGAGAAGTAGACATAGGTAGGAAAGTAATCCTCCAACCTCCTGTCTGTCAGGGTCTAACACTAGTTGGGGAGATGGATGTACATCCGCATTGGATGTACATCCACATTTCTATGGCATGGCTTTTGCAGCTGCACGAGCCTCACCACGATCGCGAGCGGACTGCAGGATGCCCTTGTCGTTGTAGCCGAAGAGCCGGCTGTGTTTGGTACCAGCAACCTGCCATGCTCCCGGCTGAAAAGTTTTCCTGTGCTCCATGTTCTTTGAAGGTAGCTTTTCACAACATTTATTTGTTCATATCATGACTCATGATGACATAGATGCGATTGCATACTGATCCATCTTTCTGACTCCATATGCTCCATGTGCACCTTTTTTGGCCTGTGACATTGCTGAACCCTCCCAGCTTCTGCCAACACTGCATGGGGACCCGTTCCCGGAACAGGAATTGCCAACTCTTGGCAAATATATAGGCCTTGAAGGAGATAATGGATGATAAATGATAATGCAATAAGCATGCAAACACAAAAACATCTATAAAATATCTGCCACCCCCAAGAAGGTTTGACATTTCAGACATTTTCAGACAATTCAATCCCAAAATGCTTCTGCTAGTGGTTCTCAGCATTTCTCAGCAACAGTGGCTCCAAAAAGCCTCAAAGTAATGTGCTGAGCATCTCTCTGGTCAAGCACATCTTAGGTTTTCAGCTACTGAACGGCTGGATCAGGCCTATTTCTTGGGATAATTGTATGGAAAACCAATGTATGCCCATGCAAATTAAATATCTACAGTGTCTGACCACAACCCATCCTTCCCCCCCACCCTTTCCAGTCCCATGGCCCCCATGGCCCCCAGGGCCCAAAAGGTCCCACATGTGGTGCCTCCCCACAGCCATCCGTCTCTGCATCAGGCGGCAGATGCACGTTGCGACCACTGCGCCGCAGCGCCGCTTTGGTGCTGCGCGGGTCCAAGAGCTCGGTGAAACGCCCGAAGACCGAGCTGCTGTACCTTGCTGTGGGAAATTTTACAAGCGAACCTGGTTGAGTTAAGGCTAACAGAGACATATGGCAGTGTATGTGCACATAAGTACATAAATAAATGAATAACATTGAACAACTACATATGATATAATATATATATATATACACACACCATTTGCCTCTCCCTCTCTCTCTCTCTGCGTAAAAACATATATATATATATATACATATGCAGTATATATGTCTAACTCAAAACCATGGAATTATGATGATGATGATGATGATGATGATGATGATGATGATGATGATGATGACGATGACGATGATGATGATGATGATGATGATGATGATGATGATGATGATGGTAAGATTTAAACCAGCAATGAATCCACAACAAACTGATTTAACCAGCAGTGGTTTGGAATTTTCCTCAGCAATGGTGGTTGACCTGCTCAATCTTTCTGCGTGAACCGCTTGGCTGCTTGGAAAACTATCAAACCTATTTGGTGGTTCAGCCACCCGCTGAAAAGTATATGACACTCCTTGATGATAGTGATAATCTTCTGAAGATCCTACTTGTTGGAATGGAACGCGACGATCAACAAAAACAACAGATTCCCCCTACGGGGAAGCTGCAGGAATAGGAAAAAGGTCGTCATTCCAAGTGCATTGATGCTGCAGTGCTACCCTGTCACCAAACATAGCGACAAACTCCAAGCGAAACACAAGAAAAGCCGATGTGAAATGGATGATCAACCTAAGACTATGGAGATCGACATTGCGTTTCTGTTGTTCCAAAAAAATATCTGGCATCTGTCCTTTTCCCACCAAGTTGGCGACCACCCAAGTTTTGCAGTTGGTGGTTTTGACTCCTCTGAAAAAGATGAAAGGCATGTCCTATTATTTCTAAAATAAACATCGCCTTTTTTGAGCCCAAAACCAAACCACTAAGCAATCACATCGTTTTTCTTCAACTAATGTCACATAATCAATCAGAAGGGTTTTGAATCCACCAGGCAATGAAATTCAACTTGGATCTGCTTAAGGCCCCCCCCCAAAAAAAAGACATAAACCATATCCCCTATAGATTCCCCAAATGGTGGATTTCCCATTGGAAAAGTAACAAAAATCACCTTCAACAAACCCGAAATCAAACGTCACCAAAACCGACGTCAAGACACTGGCCCCAAAGATCAGGTTCCAAGACGGGGCGGGACTGGGAGTGCAACATGTCTACCGGAAAGCTGGGCTGGGCGGGCTGCGACCCTGTGATCGTCAGATCAGCTTCCTGAACGGAAAGTGGGAAATAGGCCCACTTTAACCGGTGAGAAATGTGGAAAGTATGGGCAAAAAAACTTCAATTTTTGAGGGTGGCATTTGCAATCAAATTATGTATTAAGTACAATATATGTAATGGCACTCACCATGGATGGTTTGCTTAGTCAAAATGACACAACATGTGCTGGCTTTAGGACATGTGCTGGCTTTAGGGGTGCCAAACATTTGACCCAAATCGTTGAAATTGGGTTTATAAATAAATGCCCCAAACCAGAACCCATCTACCGGTTCAATAGGGTAAAAATACCAGGTTGTAAGTGGAAGCAATCCCTTCTCAATATTGCGAGCACCTCTATGTACTAAGATTAGTAAGGGATCCCAAAAAGAACAGCTCTAGTACTGACCCAGCACTTATACGGGGTATTTCACATTTTAATGTATTTCATAGGGCGGGATTACGTCAGCATCGGTTGACGCCATGACTCGGTCTGGAAGGATTTCTCCGAAGCATTCTGCACCAGTTGACGCTTGGCTGGGTCCTGATTAGGTGAGAGTCACAACCCTAGCACAATAGGAGGGTACCGATGCATGCTACCCTAAGTCATAGCTGGGATTTATGGATGTTTGTTCCCCCCAAAAAAATGTTAATAATAGGCAACTTGACCAATCCTGATATAACTTGTATAATCATCGTTATGGGGGTTATATAATGTTATATCCCAACTTATGGGGTTTACAACCATGGGTACGGTTACACCCATTTGTACCCTCAACTGCACACCCAAGTTGGGAACCTCGATTTTTTCCCTGCCATGGTAGACTTTTCAGGCCATTGCACATAGTCTGAAGAAGTATCTTTCAACTGCCAGTGCGCTCCCAGCATTTCACGCCCGGGTCCTTGGTGGTGTCCACATAGAGCTTGATGGAGGGTGCGTCCATATTGAAGCTGGTCATGGGCTTGAACTTTTGGCGGTTCATGTGAAAGAAGGCCTTGTGGGCTGACCATGGTGGTGATCCAAGCAAGCTCTATGTGTCTAAGAGGTCATGGATATTTGTCAAACATCTGCCAGTAACTTCCAGGCCTTCTTCGCTGTGGGGCCGTAGACGTTCTTATCCCAGTCCAGGTAGTGTTTCCAAACGGTGGCCTCTCCTGGTGAAGCCGACTTGGAGAGGGATGAATCTTGAGGTTTCTGCCCTGTGTGTTTTTGATTTTCTTCTGTGGACGTCAATGAATTCAACCTGGAAATGACGCATGACCAGGCTATATGTCAGCTATGCTGACATGAGCCTCATTCTGGACACTGAAAAAATCGTTCCTGATGGTAAAAGGTGGTGCCCCCCAGGTGGTTGTTACTTTATAAACCCCATTAGCTTTCCAGATGTATATGAATCTACTTTCTACATCTTTCTGCCACAAATTCCAAGGGTTCACCGATTTTTCTCAACTAACTTGGCCAACCAAGTGATGCACCACCTTGTAATTCGTGGGTTGGACAACTCTGCTGATTTGATCCGCACCCATCAACACCCAACTCCAAGAGCCAACTTGTTCGGCTTGAAAGAATCACCCTGCTTCATCAAGCATAAAGGAAAAACACAAATGGTTGGAAATTGTTGGAAATGGTTGGAAAACTTATAGCAGCTGCAATATTAGGATACCATTCGATACCCTACTGGCTCCGAATCGCTTCCTCCTAAGCACCCACAACTAGCCGTAGCCAAAGTTTGGCCGAGCAGCGATTGGCGAGAAACTCCGTCAGCTGCAATGAGGCCTGTGGCAACGGTGCCGTGTTGGTCGTACAAAGCAGGTCCCATTGCCATTCAGCAAGCATCTGTTCAAAGTCAGATCATCTCAGATCCTGATATTGTGGATTTGGGGCGGGGTTCAAACCAAGGCAGTCAAAGTGGGCCGGTGGTAATACCAAAACCGTCCAAAAGAAAAGTCAAGGCACTATGTGTGCGGTCTTGGTTTCCTATGTATGTGGACGCAAACATCTTTATCCCTTGCAATGTGACCTCTCCAAGGGGTTCCAATTTCCACATACAATATACCTCGGGTTCCATGTTAGATGTGCTGTACAATTATGTACAGAATGCGTATGTACTGCATATATGTATATACATATCTCTATATATATCTATATATTGTATTGTACACACCGACGCAAATACAATATGCCATGATACATCTGAATATTGGTGTTTCCCCCAACACCCCTGGGTCCCGGCGGACGTCCACCTGGTAGTCCGGATTTCGGGCATTGTGGCCCGTGAGGTTTTCCACCAAGCGAGTCATCCGTGCCTGCCGTTGATCCTCTTTCACCTCCACCATGAGTCGAATGTATTTTTGATCCTAAGCTGGGGCGTTTGACCAACCCTCTGGTAAACTAACATAACTATGGGAAATCACCATTTTTGATGGGAAAATTCACTATAAATGGCCATTTTCAATAGCTATGTTAGTTTACCAGAGGCTCGCACATCTGGATGGTGTTTGAGCCCCCCCCCCCCCCCCCCCCACAAAAAAAAAAACAGTCAAGTGAGGGTTGTCTTCCAGTATAAGGAAGGAATACCAGTAGTACCGCACAAGGCGGTGGCGGAAGTTTCAGGAATAGCACACTATAGGAGAGGTGAGTTGTTGTGAGTCATGGATGGCAGAGCAGATNTAACTAACTAACTAGCTGACTAACTGACTCACTGACTAACTGACTAACTGACTCACTGACTCACTGACTCACTGACTAACTGACTAACTGACTAACTGATTAACTGACTCACTGACTCACTGACTCACTGACTAACTGACTAACTGACTAACTGACTCACTGACTCACTGACTCACTGACTAACTGACTAACTGACGAACTGACTAACTGACTAAGTAACTAAGTCACTAACTAACTAACTAGCTGGCTAACTGACTCACTGACTAACTGACTAAGTAACTAAGTCACTAACTAACTAACTAGCTGACTAACTGACTCACTGACTAACTGACTAAGTAACTAAGTCACTAACTAACTAACTAGCTGACTAACTGACTCACTGACTAACTGACTAAGTAACTAAGTCACTAACTAACTAACTAACTAGCTGACTAACTGAAGAACTGACTAACTGACGCACTGACCAGCTGACTAACTAACTATCCGACTAACTGACTAAGTGACTAACTGACTAACTGACTGATTGACTAACTGACTAATTGACTAACTGACTAACTGACTGATTGACTAACTGACTAATTGACTAACTGACTAACTGACTGATTGACTAACTGACTAACTGACTAACAAACTACCTAACTGACTAACAAACTACCTAACTGACTAACTGACTAACTGAGTAACTGACAAACTGACTGACTGACTAACTGACTGACTAACTGACTAACTGACTGACTAACTGACTAACTAACTGACAAACTAACTGACAAACTAACTAACTAAGTTGTTAAGTTGTTAAGTGGTTNACTGACTAACTGACTAACTGACTGACTAACTGACTAACTAACTGACAAACTAACTGACAAACTAACTAACTAAGTTGTTAAGTTGTTAAGTGGTTAAGTGGTTAAGTTGTTAAGTTGTTAAGTTGTTAAGTTGTTCAATTGTTAAGTTGTTAAGTTGTTAGTTCAGTTA
>BGPT01000152.1:193569-248134 GCA_003297045.1 Symbiodinium sp. clade C Y103 | reverse complement strand
GTAGGTTGCATATGATACTCAGGGGTGTCTATACTGCACAACATGCATCTTGTGAGCATATAAAACGTAGGTTGAGGCAGAACAACTCAAGTAGATATATTTGGAGAATAAAAATCAACAAGTGTCCTGAAATACGGTTTTCAGAACTTTAAAAAAGGCTAGTTAGGACACTTGTTGAAAACATGTCCCAGTTCCTCTCACAAAAGCATGCATATAAACTCAGAAGAAAAGCTACAAAAGCCAAGAAGCCGCAAAAACCACAAAAGCCACAAAAACCACAAAAGCCAAGAAGCCTGACTGGAAAACAAAAAAAAACCAAAAAAAAACAAAAAAATAGCCCTCCGTTCGGTATCCCGACTTCTCCCTCCTTCCCCATTAATGTGCAGGGTTCCGAGAACCTTTAAACCTTGTCTCCCACTGTGTCTCCCACTTTGTCTCCTAGCCCCACTGTGTCCCCCTTGTCCCTCACTGTTTTCCCCGCTTGGTCTTCCACCTTGTCTCCCAGTTTCCTCCCTCATGTCTCCCAGATGTGGTTTCCCAGACGTTGCCTCCCCTCCACTTGATGTCTAGTTGTCTTCCACTTGTCTCCCAAGTGTGGTTTCCCAATTGTCTCCCAGTTTCCACATGTTTCCCTGTGGCATCCAAAATGTCTTCCACTCCCAGCTGTCTCCCAGACTTGGTCTTCCAATTGTTTCCCGTCTCATACCGTCTCCAACTATCTTCCACTTGTCACCCAGCTAGTCACCAAGCTATTTCTGCCCAATTTCCCAGTCTTTAACAGTGTTTCTCCATGTTTCTCCCGCTTGTCGCTCAGTTGTCTCCCGGTTGTCTTGCCGATGTGGTCTTCCAATTCTCCCCCAGTTGGTTCCAGATGTGGTCTCCCAATTGTCTTCCACTTGTTTCCCCCACAATGCCAATTGTCTCCCAGATGCGGTCTTCCAATTGTCTCCCAATTGAGTCCCTTAGCCTTGAATTTGAAACCGTCACGGCTGTTGGCTTGCAAAGCTGGATCAAAATCCATGTGCTGTGGGTTTGTGTTTCTCTGTGGGGCCCAGGTGCAAGCTGTGAAAAGTTTTCATTGAATACGGATCCACAGAGGGTAACCTGAGGCACTCTTATTGTGTAACTTGCTTCCCACTCACCGTGTGAGTGAATTTTCTGTCTACTGGGACCCTCTGATCCATGTCACATTCTATTCAGCTTCAGTTCGCTCAGTGCTTCTTGTCGGAGCTCTTCAATTCTAGAGCTGCAATGGCCAAAGCCTGCTTGCGAGTTCAAAGGGTGCAAGGCTCTTTGCAAACAAATATGTTGATACATAAGTTTCCTACAAGACTGCAAGAATTCACACAGAATTCATGTAAACCCATCCATTGAGAACTGGGAGCATCAATTTTCAACTGCGAGTCTCGGCCCCAATGATTCGAAAAATATTTGTTGCACAGACCGAGCAAGGACTAGACGATGAGTTTCGTGCAATCAAAAATGCAAACGATGAAGACAAATGAGACAACATGTTCGAAGCAACATACAGCAACACGATGCCGGGATTGGGAAAGCAATGAATAAGTATAACGCTGGACGGAACCTCCGGTCCAAAAAATATCTCAATGGGGTGTGATTTCTTAGATGCGGAAGGTTGTCAGGCTTTAAATCTGTATACGAAGCTTGGAGGCATCCAACTTTCTTGCAGTTGGTTCAGTTGTTGGACTGACAGTGGTCGTATGTTTTGAGATATATTGGGTTTCTTGATCCACGTTTTGAAAACCTTGGATGTGTTCTGACTAGTTTGAGCATTTTGCACCAGACCCCAAGAATCTTGGGAGGTCGGCGAGTAATTTTCTTAGGATATTGGTGGATATTGTTAGCAGCGCGCACCATATTCTTGCGTAGAACCGTAGAATCTAGACTTCCCAAAGGAAACATCAGAAAAAATGACCTCTAGGGATGCTGCAGGTGTCTTAGCAGAATCCCCGGGAATCTTCAATATTATTTCGATATTTCGAAACTTCCTCACAGTCTCTAGGTGACCAAATGAAATTCCTCAAGCTAAAGTATCACACAACAAATCCCAAGAGGTCATTCATGCCAAACGCATTGACAACAAAAAACCCTTGGCTTTTGGTCTACGCGCGCTCTTGGCAGTGGCGTTACATCAACATGTCAAAAAACATATATGTTGAAAGTCACAGCAGCAGCTGTGCGCAAAGCGCTGAACGGCTGAAGCTGTACCAATTTCGAATGGCAGGCGTGGGAAAAAAAGATACGGGATGCGATTGCAGCCAATGTTTTTGAAGAGAAGAGAACACAAAAACAACTATTTCGCCAGCACGAGAAGCAAAAAAAAAGCAGTGGAATTAAGGTCAAAATCACAAAAATATGTGATTGCACATGTGCCAAAAATTTTTCCAATATATAGCTCTGAGATGAATGACAATACCGCCACGTGCGGTTTCCGGTACCAAGGGAAGATTTTGTCAAGATGGCATGAGGTTTTCATGAAAATTTTGAGATACGAACACGTGTTTCGTTAAGTCTTGCCAGTACTGATCGATTTGGCCAGTATTGATGTTGATCTTTGTTTGTCCTCTCTTGACCCACTTTGCAAATAGGCCTTTGGAATGGTTGACAAAGTCATGATCGATGCCACAACAACGAGCTACCTTTGGATAGGCAGGGGCCCCGTCTGTGATGAGTAACGTTTTCTTGCCTTGCAAAATTTTTTTGAACCATTCCATGGCACCACAAAAATTAATTTTGGCAAATGACTCAGGGGGTGGTTTCCCATGATTTGCGGACGAGGCACATCCGATTGGCCAAAAGACCATGGTCCGGCATCCCTGACATCTAATTGCAAGAGAAGACACCTGTAGCGTAGCATGACGTATGTGTGCAAGTGCAAGAGAAGACATCTGTAGCGTAGCATGACGTATGTGTGCAAGTGCAAGAGAAGACATCTGTAGCGTAGCATGACGTATGTGTGCAAGTGCAAGTGAAGACATCTGTAGCGTAGCATGACGCATGTGTGCAAGTGCAAGAGAAGACATCTGTAGCGTAGCATGACGTATGTGTGCAAGTGCAAGAGAAGACATCTGTAGCGTAGCATGACGCATGTGTGCAAGTGCAAGAGAAGACATCNAGCATGACGTATGTGTGCAAGTGCAAGAGAAGACATCTGTAGCGTAGCATGACGCATGTGTGCAAGTGCAAGAGAAGACATCTGTAGCGTAGCATGACGTATGTGTGCAAGCGCAAGAGAAGACATCTGTAGCGTAGCATGACGTATTTGTGCAAGTGCAAGAGAAGACACCTGTAGCGTAGCATGACGTATGTGTGCAAGTGCAAGAGAAGACATCTGTAGTGTAGCATGACGCATGTGTGCAAGTGAAGACATCTGTAGCGTAGCATGACGTATGTGTGCAAGTGCAAGAGAAGACATCTGTAGCGTAGCATGACGCATGTGTGCAAGTGCAAGAGAAGACATCNAGCATGACGTATGTGTGCAAGTGCAAGAGAAGACATCTGTAGCGTAGCATGACGCATGTGTGCAAGTGCAAGAGAAGACATCTGTAGCGTAGCATGACGCATGTGTGCAAGTGCAAGTGAAGACATCTGTAGCGTAGCATGACGTATGTGTGCAAGTGCAAAAGAAGACATCTGTAGCGTAGCATGACGTATGTGTGCAAGTGCAAGAGAAGACACCTGTAGCGTAGCATGACGCATGTGTGCAAGTGCAAGAGAAGACACCTGTAGCGTACCATGACGTATGTGCGCAAGTGCAAGAGAAGACATCTGTAGCGTAGCATGACGTATGTGTGCAAGTGCAAGAAAAAGACACCTGTAGCGTAGCATGACGTATGTGTGCAAGTGCAAGAGAAGACACCTGTAGCGTAGCATGACGTATGTGTGCAAGTGCAAGAGAAGAAATCTGTAGCGTAGCATGACGTATGTGTGCAAGTGCAAGAGAGGACACCTGTAGCGTAGCATGACGTATGTGTGCAAGTGCAAGAGAAGACATCTGTAGCGTAGCATGACGTATGTGTGCAAGTGCCAGGGAAGACGCCTGTAGCGTAGCATGACGCATGTGTGCAAGTGCAAGAGAAAACATTTTGTAGCGTAGCATGACGTATGTGTGCAAGTGCAAAAGAAGACATCTGTAGCGCAGCATGACGTATGTGTGCAAGTGCAAGAGAAGACATCTGTAGCGTAGCATGACGTATGTGTGCAAGCGCAAGAGAAAACATCTGTAGTGTAGCATGACGTATGTGTGCAAGTGCAAGAGAAGACATCTGTAGCGTAGCATGACGTGTGTGTGCAAGTGCAAGGGAAGACATCTGTAGCGTAGCATGACGCATGTGTGAAAGTGCAAGAGAAGACATCTGTAGCGTAGCATGACGTATGTGTGCAAGCGCAAGAGAAGACATCTGTAGTGTAGCATGACGTATGTGTGCAAGTGCAAGAGAAGACATCTGTAGCGTAGCATGACGTATGTGTGTAAGTGCAAGAGATGACATCTGTAGGGTAGCATGACGTATGTGTGCAAGCACAAGAGAAAACATCTGTAGCGTAGCATGACGTATGTGTGCAAGTGCAAGAGAAGACATCTGTAGCGCAGCATGACGTATGTGTGCAAGTGCAAGAGAAGACATCTGTAGCGTAGCATGACGTATGCGTGCAAGCGCAAGAGAAGACATCTGTAGTGTAGCATGACGTATGTGTGCAAGTGCAAGAGAAGACATCTGTAGCGTAGCATGACGTATGTGTGCAAGCGCAAGAGAAGACATCTGTAGTGTAGCATGACGTATGTGTGCAAGTGCAAGNAAGTGCAAGAGAAGACATCTGTAGCGTAGCATGACGTATGTGTGCAAGCGCAAGAGAAGACATCTGTAGTGTAGCATGACGTATGTGTGCAAGTGCAAGAGAAGACATCTGTAGCGTAGCATGACGTATGTGTGCAAGTGCAAGAGAAGACATCTGTAGGGTAGCATGACGTATGTGTGCAAGTGCAAATGAACGTTATTAGCCCACCCCCTCACCCCACCCCACACGTCTATAACGAAAATGTGCACGCCTACACGTTCGGTTTTCGGTCCCCCAGCAAAAACTTCCTGTCAACTCTTGAGGAGGTCAGGAATACCAATCAATCTTTTTGGAGACGCCCGCGAAAAAACACATCAAACTTTTGGGGAGGCCTGAAAGAAACAATCAGACTTTTTTGGGGAAATAAACGTGCCATCTTTTTCTGTAAGTTCACCCAATGAAGAACACATTTCTTTTTGAAAGCTGAAAAAGCCGTAATCTTGTTGAAAAGTCAAATGAAATCTAACTTCCTAGGGCCTCGGGCATGGATTCACCGGATAGAATCCATGAACCTGGATGCATTTTTTGAACAATCGTACTGTTCGGGACACTATGAGGACAGCATATCACTCTCCACTCTACGCCCCCCGTACACTGCCCACTCTACACTCCCCACTCCACACTTCAGAATCAAGACTGCGCTTTAGGCTCCGCACTCTAACCTCCACACTGCACACTCCTCACTCCACACTCCGCGTAAATACATTGTTTCGCAAACTGCGTTGCCCCTCATGCCAAAAAACATCCAAACTCTTCCAGGTCGCCATAGCCAAAGCAATTCTGTTGGATTTGATGCAATGTTAACACGCTTGGTCAAAATTCCACCTAAGTAAGCTGCTTCTTCTACGTGCTTCACGCGAGAACCATCTTTGAAAGGAATGGAGTCGTGACCATTCATTGCCAAAACGTGACACCTGGTTGAGTTTCAGCCCGTAATATGTTCATTACCTTACCTTACATGCATACATATGCCTATGTGTGTACATTATATAAATACATATCTGCACATGGTCTACATACACATATATGTTTCCAATATATAATCCCTTTCTTCTGTGTGTCTTATCCGGTTACTTTCTCTCGCTGCAGTTCTGCAATTCTATCAAAGGGTTGCCAGTTACAGCATGGCTTGGGCTGAAGGGCATGTTGTGGTCACATCTTAAAAAACATATTGTACTATATATCATTTATATCATGTACAATATCGCTTTAACAAATATGAATCACGGTCTTGCTGATCCTGAGGCCGAAACCCAATTGCACAAAGCTTGAACAATTGGATGATGTGACCTGAGTATTCAGAACGGAATCCAATTGGAACAAAACTTGAATTCCTTTTGGATACTATATTATATGATACTATAGTACTACTAATATGTACTAATATGTGCTAATACTTGCTAGTTTTAGATAATCTTCGAATAGTCAAAAGTCATCACACAAGCCCTTTGGGCGATCTTTGACCTTGACAATGGCTCAAACCATAGGGCCTCACATACTGCCAGAGTCAAGACACGAAATGGTGCAAACCTTTTTGAACACCTTTGTGATCCTTGCTGCTTTAAAGCTTCAATACCTGCAGTGTTCTTTGTTCTGTTTTTCTAGTGGCTCCAGTGAACGACAGTAGCCTCCTTATGCCGCTTTCGTCAGCCTTAGCCTCCCCGCTTGAAATAGTCCTGCGTGAAAAAATCCTCGACAGTCAGCTCGAACAAAGGGGAAAAACTTGCACGATGCAAGTGCTGCAAGTGTCAGTTCTTACCCACTCTCCGGACAAACCCAGTGGCTGATGTTTCATGACCGGGGTGGATCAAAGAATGAGCCGGTGAGCGGTCATTGCAGAGAAGTGAGTTAATACAATACACACACTATCCTTATATACAGCGCGATAGACGGGCGCTCCCAATCAAATGGCTTGCAAATGCACCAGTCTTACAGTTCCTCTGTTCACAGAAAGAACCAAAATCCTTCTTTCTTGGCACGAGGTCTCTCAAAAAAACTGATGTAAAAAATTACAATGTCTGCCAGAGAAAAAACTGAAAAAGTGAAGTTGGGAATGTTCCAGCCAGGTGCAAGGGGCTAGAATCGGCTAGGAAAGAGGGATCCTCGAAGGTTTCCTGGAGAGTACGCCGTCTCCTTTCCCACTGGCCTTGCTAGTGAAGTATTTCAACTTCCTCATTTTTGCCTGAGCAAACGGGTACATTGGGGTTATTTCATGTACGGTCAATGCATTCAGTGTCTCAAGGTCCTGCTGTCACTCAAGATCTGGAATGTTTCAACATGCACAATAGCACAACTATGGATTTTGTGTTAAAACATGTTAAAACGCAATCGGAACCTTGTTGCATTCTGTAAAGTCACCACAAATCATTATCGCAAGAAAGATCCCAAGGCCCCTGAAAATCTGTCATTTTAAAAACAAATTTACCCACCTCTGACATTGATTTTGGATCGTGGTTGTGGAGCTTTGTCAGAAAATCCTGCGGTTTCTTCAAGATCCTTGGTCGGGCGCAAGTCTACCCCCCAAGCAATCATTTAAAAAGAATCAAACTGTGCCACAAATAATGAAGCGCCTCCAAAACAACTTGCGAACAGGAAACCCTTGCAAACAGACATATGTTTTTCACCGTTTCAACACTTTCGCACGGCAAAGTCCAGCGCGTTTGTCTTGGGCAGGCTGCGCACCCTTCAACAACGAAGAAATCCAACGGCACGCCGCAACTATCCAACGAAAGAAAAATAACTAGTCGCAAAACTCAAAAAAATAAAATTTAGATGTGATGCAAAACGGTGGAGGAAACCATGGAAAACCTAACATTCCGCCAAAACATATTTACATGAACCTGCCTGCCCCCCAAAGTGGACATCTGGTTCCAGAACCACATGGCCGGTTCGACAACCAAAAGGTTCTGATTTGACACCTAGAAGGTTTGGTTCGACACACAAAAATGGTTACTAAAAAGGCTCGCATGGTTCGGAAGCTGGAAACGCATGGGCCCGCAATCATGCTTATGAAACTATGGTTGACTACTAGCCAAAAGGGCTAATACTTGCGCCTGCCAAGCATTTTGACCATTGTTTTCTCAGGTATGACGCTAAGTTTAGTGCATGACAAAACGATTGTTTGGTGGGGTACAACCTGGGAAGGGAACTGGCCATCGTTCGGTAGGGCAGCCGGGTGGAAAAACTAAACGTTATTTCAAGTTTTGACTCGCTTTATTTGTGGAGCATAGGTAAGCGGAATTCAAGAATTATGTTGATGTTTGACCCTTGCTGTCTAGATCATTTTTCCATTTTCCATTTCCCATTTCGGGCACTAAAAAGGGTGATATTCTTGTGGCCAATGCATGGTTCTCGAATTTCAAAAGCAGCACCAACCAGCCAGGAAGTGGAATTTGTTGCACAAACGACAAGCAGTAATAGCAGTGGAAAATGGAGCAGGAATGATTCAAAAGCTCGAATTTAAAAAGTCAATCACAAAAACACCACAGCCTAATGTTGGCAGTCAGGAAGCGAGTGAGCGTGTTCACGAATTTCCGTGCACGCATGGCATATTTCTGACAACCATTGGCGGGCTGACTGTGCAGGGCTGAGAGTATGACGCGTCCTCCGAGCCCGAAAAGATCTAAGAAGTTCCTGGCTAACAGCAATCAGCAATGACAGCTGATAAGCCTTCAGGATATTCTTTGTGACAGTGCAGAACTGCCCTTCAGCGTCCACTCCGATGGCATGTGCGACTGGCCGCCGCGCATCAGCCACAGCATGATGATGCAAGCCCCTCAGGAAAAAAGGCATCCGCAATGTAAGCAGGCCGGTCGGCTTGACCGTATTGGCGCCAAAGCGCCACGGCGCAATTTCATGAAGGACAATATCAGGATGTTGGCGAAAGAGCTGAACGATGGCGCTCTTCCATACTGATGCATGATGTTTTTGCCGAGGGAGCCCAGGGTGCTCCTCCACAAAGAAGCCGCCCATGGTCAGGTTGCACGCCAAAGAAGCCTGCTTGGTCTGGGTCAGCTCACGCATAGTCCGATGGTCCAAGCCAAAGAAACGCAGAGTCGTGCGTAAAGGCCGGGGCCAGCGAAGATGCGCCCGATCTGCAGGTGGCTCGTGCCAACGAGCAGACGAGAAGGTCTCACATGGATGTCCAGAAATGGTGGCAGCGATAAAGCCATTGAGGTACAGTTCTTCGAGTTCATGCCAAGTTGCGGATCGATGGTCAAGATTACCAAGAACCGGCGCTTCCGCCGTATCCAGAGATTAAATGGTCACAGAAAAATTTGTGGGTAGCACATGCAGCTAAACAACTATGGATATCTGAAGCATGCCTTCTGCCTGAAAACAAATGGACAATGATAAAGGATGGTCGCGGAGCAAGATCTGGCACCAAAGGCACAAAAGGGTCCTGGGGCATATCCTGCCAGCGAACATCTGCTAAATCTGAATGCCATTGTGTCTGATCTGCAAAAAGGCGTGGAACTTCATGCGCCGGGACCGAACGTGGACGTCTCGTCATGCCAGCAGGTGGTCGATGCGGTTGCTCACAACTGTCATCATCCGAGGCCAGGCGTGAGATCAGTCCATCGAGAGCGGCCAAGCGCTGCTCCAGTGGGAATTCATGTAGCTCACAGGCAAGCTCAGCAAAGGCCTCATCAATATAGCGTTCTGCTTCGCCATCAAAGAAGGATGCAATGAGCTCCGGCAAATGAGGTGTCGCCCCACGCCAAGAATGTCCGCGATGTCCATGATTCGAATTCAATTGGCAAGCCACACAAGAGGTCAATCCAGCGATCAGTCAAAGGTTGGATATCCACTGTTGAAAAACCTGCATTACAAAAATCTGCAAGCCACCATAATCATCTGGAACCAGGAAGTCGTTGAACTCGGCCTCCGAAGCACTGTGCTCCAATTGAAGGCGGGCAGCTTCAGGTTGGGCATGAGTGGGTCTTTCCCAACTTAAGGCAACAGGCAGGGCATCCAGACGAGACTTGGCCTCTCATAGCGGTGGGCAAGGCTTCCGCGGAATAATTAACCGCATAGCCAAGCTTCTTCAGGTGCAAGAAGCAAGGCTTTGGTTTCCCAGAGAAAGGTATGTAGGCCATTTAAGACCAAAAGTAGGTCAAACAGGCTGGACATGTTGCGGAATCCAATAGAAAATGTTCTGGTGAGTGTACGTGATGTACTTTCCTGCGTTGGACATGGACTCCTTGCGCAGTAATGAAAACTCTGGAGCATTCTGGGCAAGGAAAATGACCTTCTTGCACATGGAGCAAGGCTGGATCAGGATCAAAAGTATAAGCATGCGTGCGCAAGAGGCCGGAAATACGTGCATGCCACTCCTGTGCTTCAAGCATGATACCTTCCTGAAACAGATGTCGCTTACCAGCTCATTGCACCCTGCGTTGCCAGTGACTTGAGGATGCCTGCCAATGGTCAGTCAAGGTAATGTGATCAAGGCAAAGAAGCATCTCGTCAGCAGTCGCTTCAACTCCATGCAGCCAGCGCAAATCATGGCGAAGTCCAGAAAGCCACGAGCGAGGATGAAGATGAGCCTCTGCGTGAATTATCATCTGAAGAAAGGCTGGTCTCTGATGAAACAGACGCTGTGCATAAAGCAGCCTTTCGACAGCAAGTTGAGCTCGTGGATCAAGGATGCCAGCATGTGTCAGGACATGCGCTGCAGATTGTTTCTTTAAGTCTCTCTGTCCCAAAACCTTGCGTACCATAGACGTCACTGCAGACCTCATACGATCAAATTGACGACCTGTGAGGGTATGCAAAGTAAATCTTCGAGAGAGAACCAAAGTGCGGAAGAGCTGAAGTCGAAGTGGGCAAGGAAGATGGCGATTGGTCAAAAGCCTCCTGGAAAGTTGAGCAAATGCAGTAAAAGCCATATACCAATACGAGCGGAAATCTCCGCATCCAGATGCTGATCTGAGGTATACAAAGTACCCAAATGGCGATATGCTGGCATGAAATGGAGAAAGCACGCCGAACCATCTGGAAAACAATGATGAACTCCTGGCTGGGCAGTCAACTGGTACTGCTGTCTCAAAGCCGTTGAGGCAGGACCAGGAAAAGTCGCAACCACTCCCGTCTTCCCTTTTGCAAAGTTGAGTTGGAATTCTCTGCGAACAAAAAGCTCACGACTGCAGTCAAGAACACGACAAAGAGCTGGGACTAAGTCATGACCTTGGGCGGTAACAGTAGGCACTGCCAAGTCATCGCTCCTGGGCTCCAAATCCAGCTGCAAGTTCTCCCGCGCAAATTCACAATGGCCTTGCGTCTCCAAGAACTCAACGATATGCTTGGACATATCGTACATGACAAAGTGCAAAATTGCGTCTGCAATGGGTGAGCCAGGTCTGGTGCCTTTGTGCAGTTTGATGAAGGATTGAGAGCCAATCAGGCGACCTTGATCACGAGCCAGCTGGGCAAAGTGTCGGGCATCATCTGGCGAAATGGCATTGGATTCATCAGCAGTGCGCCAGGCAGAGAAAAGAATCTCCAGGGTGGTCAGCCTTTGCAAGGACATTTAGCATCTGACATCTGAAGCTTGAGCTTGATGGGGCCTTGCTGTTGCCGCGCAGTTAGACAAGCTGCAATCTGATTTTGGAGAAGGAGTGCGTGAGAATGGACATCCAAACCTAAATAAAGAAGCAGACGGCATCCACGGAGAGACCTGCTGTTGTCGCATCAAACTTAGCAGGCAAGGAATGCCAGCGCCCTGGACTCTCTGCCGCATCCATTGCAAACCGAACCAAAGCGGCTCGATGATTTTCATGGTGTTTCACAATAATATCTTCCGAAATCCAGGATCGGCACTGAAGGAATTGCAATTAATTTGGGTTCAATTGCAATTAATTTGGGTATGGTTTTTTGAATGTCCCTTAGGCTTTTTTCCATGTAATTTTGGGATGTTCATCCATATGCACACCAAAATTACGGAGGCATTGAAGAAACCAATCAGCGGTCCGTGTGTTTTGACAGAACAGATGCTGTGAGCCCACGCGTTATTGAGTTTTGACGCCATTTGTTTTCATGCCCAAAACTTGAACACAACAAGGAATTCACAATCCCCGCAGACACAAAAAGAAGTGACTTTTTTAGTAGACCTACCTCCACTGTGCCATTTGATTTCGCATACCATGTGCAGAGACTCAGCTCCATTAGGACTGGTACATAGGAATCCTTTCTTATCTGGAACCGATGGGCCACCAGCAACCCCCCACAGAAACAACGAACAGAACGCAAACAGTCAAGGAAAATAGTGACATGTGGCTAAACTTTTGTCTTTTTGATATTGTCTACCGTTTCTATTTTCCGCGCATTGGTGCCCCCAGTGGTTTTGGACAGTGGAGTAGTTTTGAATTGTCACAAGACACGCAAGACGCCGACGCCCAATTTCACCGGATATTTTAGTCGCGTGACTACTTGCCTTTCCAAGACTCGGTGGTTTTTGTCTCACACGTTTTACACGCTACTCATGGAAATATTGGCTGCGTGTTGTACTCCAACCTTTAGGAAATCCTTGGAGGAACTATNTGGTTTTTGTCTCACACGTTTTACACGCTACTCATGGAAATATTGGCTGCGTGTTGTACTCCAACCTTTAGGAAATCCTTGGAGGAACTATTTACCTGCGCGGTAAGAAAACAAAATTACCTGAGAAAGAAATGCAACTGTTTGCTCAAAACACGCCAAATATCTTGCCAACTTAAGTGAGTTGGGTTCATGTGGTCTTTAGTTTTGACCGATTGCCCGCGCACACACACACACACGTGGCACCAAAGTGGCAACAAACCCATAATATCTGATAAATATATGTAAATATAATATAGAAGTTTTGTTTTTGAAGGTCATATTATATATATATATATGCTTACACATACGCATATGTGCATATACATGTGTATATAAAATGAATATACCTAAATATACTAGATAATGTTATACTATTGTGTGGCAATGAAAATCCTCGCAGGGGAGGTACGCTTTTTTGTTCAGGATGTTCAGGACTCTGGTGAGTTGGTTTCCCTTCTTTATACCTTCAAGAAATATTGCACCAATCCTGCCAAGGGTTTGAGGACTCTGCACTAGGCTGTTTCATGCTATTTCTCTATTTATCGAATAATCCTTGCACAAGAGTGTAGTGTTCTTTGAGGACGGCTCAATTTAAACAGGTGCCGCCCATTTTCAAAAAAACACACTCCCCCTAAGAAAGTGGAGCATCACTTTTAGAGAGGGCCGCAGGTCTGTGAAAAAAACGCAGTATAGCTTTCAATGAGCCTTCAAGATATGCAGTATCCACACCAAAAAAAGTAGAGTAATATCATTGAAATTCAATCCTTTGACATACAGTAGTCCTTTCAGAAGGGCATGTTGCCATATGCGACACATACTGTTTCCAGACAGTCCTGTTTTTCCCTTGAGAATTTGCAGCATAATTTTTAGATATGATCCCTCAACATATCATGAGCATTGGCAAAAGCGTGCCGCTCGCTCGTAAGAGAGTGCAGCGTCGCTGTGTGCAAAAATTCTGTCTAGAACAGCGCATGATTTCTGTGAAAAGAACGCAGCATTTCTTTAAACATGATGCAATATTATATATAAGTATGTATTTCTTTGAGGTTCAAAGAGCTTTCAAAATGTGCGGCATTCTTCCAAAACAACATGCATTTATTTGAAAGTGAGCGCCGTCCCTATACTAAAATCACTCCTATATCATATCTAATATACGATATACACATGTGCATGTCATGTGTATACATAGAAATATATAGAAATATGTATATATATATATATGTAGTTGTTCCATGGTATTTTCAAAAAACGATGTTCCTTTTGGATTGTAGTAACTTAGCACTTTATGCAATTTTACGTTTGAGAGTTCAGTATGATAGAACTACTTTGAAAGAGTACCCTTGACTACACAGGCATGTTTTATCTCAGGAAATTTCAAGGCAAAGAAGTTGAGGAAACGGGGCTTAAAAGAAAATTGCTGAAACATTGTTTGTGCGAAAACAAGGCCCCCTCACCTCTCTTGTTTCATTGGCTGTTGGGTTTGCACTTTTTGCCCTGACAAACCCACAGTATTGCGTTGGGACTGGTCGGGGCATAACCTTTGGGCTACCGAAACTCTGTAGCCTGATAGACTCATTAAGAAACAACAAGCATGTAATGAACCAGCTACGGCTCAGCTGATGAGTTTCCATCTCGTTCAGTACTGTTTCCAATGCATTGACTAGTGCTATCTCATGCTCATGAATGGGTAGAATCTTCCCATCGTTTGGTGGAGGTGGGTATTTTAAGCGGAGACTTTATGGTTTGGGTTTAGTGACTAGTGCCTTGGCCGGCCACAAAAAACTTGTTGGGATTCGAATGAAATTGCAATAAATCCAAATTTACAGCAATTGAAAACCATGGATGTAGTACATCTTGGGCTTGCAATTTTGTAAAGCTGACTTCTACCATCGGTTGACTTTGGTAGATCTTCCATTGCAAAACCAAATGCACATCTTGACCCTTCAAATGTTGCAGCAAAAATCTACCATCTTTTGCTGGGATACCCAAGATCTACCAAAGTCGTTCGACTTTGGTAGATCTTTGGGTTTCAAATCTGCAAACTGAGTTTCTGCAAAATCTTTTTTTTTCAGACCAAAATTGTTGCTATTAATTTGGGTCTGGATTATCAACATTTTCTACCAAAGTCGATCGACTTTGGTAGATAATTGGACCCAAATGGACCCCAATTGGCAAAACTTTTAAGTGTGTGGTCACTAAGCCCACAAAGCCTTAACAACAATTTTAAGCAGGATGATTGCTCCAATTTTGCAATTGTAGACGCTGATTTTTGGCCAACTCGACCCAACTAGACAAGCTACATGGTAGGCATGACTACGCTGCACACAGCCTCACAGAATTCTCTTGTTTAGGCCTTTGCTGCGACTGACCATGTTTGGCAGTTGTTTTTTTTTCAGACCCTTCCATCATTTGATGATAATGAATTTCATGACATTGGCTGCCATCCAGGGCTTCAATCACTTGAACTGCTTTTTTTTCAGGGGATGGGTTCGTGTGGACAAGTGCATGGTTAGCCACTAGCCACTACATGGCTAGGCCCCCCAAGACCAAAGTTCTGGAGCAAGTCTGTAGGCAGGTTAGATGTGCCCTTCCAAACTGCAGTAGTTCTTACCAAAAAACAGTCATGTGTAAAAAAAGGTGATGCACTAACAAACAACATTGCAGCCAAAGCTACCACTTGTTTGAGAAGGGGTGGGATTCGCATAGAGTGCAGCATGTCCATGAGCAAGTGCAGCATTCACTGCACTGAGAGGTTTAAAAGNTTTGAGAAGGGGTGGGATTCGCATAGAGTGCAGCATGTCCATGAGCAAGTGCAGCATTCACTGCACTGAGAGGTTTAAAAGGCGTTATTCCTTGATCAAAAAAAGGTATTTGCTTAAGAAGTGCCATATCTTTCAAGAACACGTATTTACATCAGAAAGTTCATCCAGCAAGTGGCACGCTGTAGTCCCATGCAGCAGTCTTTTGGGAAGATTGGGTGTTTCCATGTATTTCCAGAGTAACACACTGTTTCTTCAGATCAATGTACTAACACATGTAATATCATGTTTTCACACAATGCGTGCATTTGAGCAAATGTGGTGTGTTCTTCACAAGATATTGTTCCGTTGAAAATTGGCATTCTTTTCAAAAACAATATCTGGAAAGGAGCAGCTTCAACATTGAGAGCCTATGTATATTATGCAGCGTTCCTCCCAGGGTTGTCTTCCTCATTTCAGAACATATAGCTCCATGACCATGCGCAGAATTCCTTGAGGTGACTGCAGCGCACATACAGGAAAATACACCGATATATATTTATATATATATATACATATTAATATATATATATATATATACACATTAATATATATATATATAATATATATATATATATGTACAATGATGTAGATGTAGTGTCAAACCATATGATTTAGACTGACCAGGAGCAGCATTGCAGGTAAGGCAAAGTTCTTTTCAGAGAGTGTCAATTCTCTTCCGGTGTTAGAGTTGGAGCTTTTTTTCAATCGTGCTATATTCCGTCAGCATTCCTAAATGCACATTTATATGTGGGTCATTCCAATCACCTATAAGGGCCAGAAGAAACACAACGTGATTTTTTCATAGTGCAATATCTATACAACTGAATGCTGTGTATAGTACCTTGTCCCTGATTTTCCATGAATATCAGAAAAGGTTTTGAAGATTGTCAACCCTCTACAGATTTGTATAATTGGTCCTGATTTTGCACAATGTAGTTCTAGTGGTTTCAAGATTGAACGTTGCCAACAAAAAGCACCGGAAAATGTTCAATCCCGAACTTTGGATTTTCTGGAGACCGTCCCGTCCAGACTTTACTCTTGAGTTGCAGTGGATCAAAGGTTTAAGATTGCCAGGACAAAGACTTTGGGGGACACCTTTACTGTACCCTTCAAGTGTGAATCCAGCGAACTTTACAGCATTTGAAAATTCTTGAAGAATGCTAATTACGTAAGGGATACAAGATTGCCAGAAAAATCTGTGGAAGTCNTGTGAATCCAGCGAACTTTACAGCATTTGAAAATTCTTGAAGAATGCTAATTACGTAAGGGATACAAGATTGCCAGAAAAATCTGTGGAAGTCTTCAATGTCATGAATTTTAGGACCCCTTAAAATCCATGAGCGGCCTGATTTATGCTACGTGAGGGATTGACGATTTCAAACAAGCTGTTGTGGCAATCTTTAATTTTCAGCGCAGCGAGTTTCGAAATGTTTTTACGTCCGCACATGGCTCAAAAACACACTAAGTGCAGAATTCAACATCTTATAATTTATCTTGTAAGAATCTTCAATCTTCAAGGTAGTGGAACTTGAAAGTTTGCTATTTCAAGCCCCTATATATATATATATATTAGGTAATCTAGAAAGCAAGAAGCGCAAACTTGGGTGCGTGCACTTTACCTTTTGTGGGGCAGAAACAACTTGATGCAGAAAGGCCGCCAAGAAAATCACAATACAGCGTATATGTACTTATATATATATATATATATGTATATATACATACTATGCAGACAAACATCTTTATATACTGTACTATATGAGACCACCTTTTTTGGATGTCCAACACTGACACTGGGGGCCAAGACAAATTTATAACACACTGCAAATACCAGAGAAAATGTACAAACATGCACTGTCGGTCAAACTAAATTTGCAATTGAATACCAAAATATATCAACATATATGTAGGGTCTACATAGTTCAAGTCACATTCAAAAACCCACACCCAAATTAATTGCAATTGAACCCAAATTAATTTGCAAATCCTTACTGTTGGAACCCCCCATTGGACGGGAAGACCAACTGTAATCATTACGAAGCCATTGGCAATTTGGGTGTCGCCAGCTTCCAGTCACTATGGCAATCAAAAGTGCAGGGAAGCCATCAACCTTGGGAGCGAACCAGGTTCACTGCCATGTGCACCAATTTGCTCACATGTGTCAGCCTCGACCTTGGCATTGGCATCAACCATGAGGAGCAGTGGCCATGAGGCAATGACCTGCGGCAAGGCAGTCTCCAGCTCGTGCCGCCATGATGTGATATCTTGCAAACTCTGCTCAAAATTAAGGGCATGGCCAGCAATTGCGATCAATCTGATCCAAGGAGTCGAAATTCGCAAAGCAAGATATCTAGGGGAAGCCGTGACCAGTGCAATGTCAGATGCCTGGAAAAAGAGAGCACGTTGGCGGCCTTGTTGATGGATGGCATGACCACAGGGTATGGCAGTGCTGATCGCAATGGAAATCCCATTCGTGGCAGCTCCAAAAAAAATCATGCAATCGTGCAAGTTCTTGGGAGTGCGCTGGAGCCTGGTTTTCTTGAAGTGCAAAAATACATACTCTGGCCTCTTTGAATTGCCTGAAACAATATGTTGTCTGGTGGGGCCATTCACACCAATCAAAATCTTTTCCGCAGTGCCACGGGACGCAGCCTTCAAGGTGAGTACATTACACGTGCCACAGGTGATATCAATTGGCCAGTGGTACCAGCAGCACCAATGTCGCAAAACAAGGGAGGATGTCAGATGTGGGCTGTGTAGAAGCATAAATTGGAAGACAAAGATGAGCGCCTCGCCACCATGGTTGATACTGATGTGGCAAGAGTAGCCAGAACCAAGCTGCAGCCTTGCAAAAAGTGGGCTCCAAGTGGTCATCCAGCCAGCTCGTAGTAGAAGAAGAGGTAGGATGTTCTGCAGCATAACCTGCCAATCAGTCCGCTAGCTCATTGCCAAGCTCACCGGTATGGGCAGTTACATAACGTGTTTCAAGACAAAGTTGAAACCGGTGTTCACAGTAGACCGCCAGATGCCGAAGCAAAGAAGCCGCACTCACATCTGCTAGAGCATTCCAGTGTCCTGTGACTTGATGCCCAACAGCACTGCTGTCATGGAGTAGAAGGACTTGCGGTTGCTCGCTCTAGATCACGGCCAAGATCTTGAGGATGTCAATGAGGGACTTAATGGCAAGGAGCCGTGCTCGCAGTTCCGCACCATAAGGAAACAGTACATGGCAAAGAAACCCAATGGGCATCACCAAAAAACCCATTCAACGTCGACCTGATACAGGAAGATCACAACAGCTGCTCCAGACCCAGTCGATCGGTGAGATCCATCATGGTAGGCCCAAATGTGGGAGACTGGTGATGTACAGTCCCACCAAACATCAGCCCAGGGACAATCAATGCCCGATGGTAGGTCAAATGTTGGTAAAAGAAATTGACCATCAAAACGTTCAAACTAAGATCCATAGTTCTCTCCCGGCCGGTGCCTTCTACAGGGTTCTCAATAGAAAGGGATGGGACATGAAGTCCCAAATCTTTCTGGAGTGGCATCCTGGAGTCACTGCGCAAGGGAGCTCGATGATTATGATGGGAAAGTTGCAAAGACATAGTTGACCTTGTGCAGGTTGTGCTGGAACTTTGGAGTTGCACAACAATGCCAAACCCACTGCGTCCAGGGATAGGACGTCCCAAGACCAAAGGCTGAGCATCATACCAAACATCACAGGTAAAAGCTTTCACTGGCCCAGTACATTGTCGATCAAGTCCTGTGGCAGGGAGCAAATTGTCTGCAAGAATCCATTCGTGGGTGGTCACTCTCATTTGCAGGCGAATCATCGTACACATCTGACTGTCAACTGCCGTCAACAATGAAGTGACCCAGTCATCTCGGGGTCGCTGAATCAAAATGAGATGGGCAGCAGTCACAGCTTCTTGATGTGGAGGTAGAGGAGGAACACGATGGAATTCGAGATGCGTGCCAGGTTGACGAAGATCGTCCTTGCAATGGGGCTGTACCCAGTGATGATCCACAAACCATGTAGTCACAGTACGCGATGGAGCCTCTTCGTCCCAAGTGAATGCTGTGGCAGTCCACGCTGCATATAGAGCTTGAAAAGGCGCGCCAGGATCATCTGAAAGCTCCTGCACCCTCCGGTCGGAGGAGGCATGTGCAGAGCAGCAAGCTGTGGTGTTGGCCAGCGTCGGGTGTACCCCTGTAGCAGATTCATGTCATCGGAATGCCAGGAAATTGATGTACAAGGAATTCCATGTGTTGGCCAGCAGGAGCGGCCCAGGGTTCATCTCGGGGAATGCCATGATGTCCAAATCTTCCCAAACATTCAAAGTCAGTGTCGGCGCAGAGAAAATCAACTTCAACTGCATTGAGAAGGCCGTCAAAACCGACGAGAGCCAGAATAAATAGCGCCGATCGATCAAAAAGACGTGGAAAAGTACCAAGGTAGGTGTTCGCCAAGATTGGTCTGGAAATCTCATCTTCATTCTGAACCAATATATGATATGGCCACACAGATCCGGTGGGAGATGAACTGGGTTGACGAGCGCAATCTGACTCGGTCGCATGGGATCCACTCTGTCTCGCCAAGCAGCATGAAGTAGTTCTGGCCATCGCCCAGTGTCACTCCCGTAAGTTTGACACCGAGGTGAGGTCAAGCGATTCAGACCATGTGTTGAAGACTAAGGTATCCGTTCCTCTGAGTCCACGCAGTTGTTGCTGTCGCCATTGCCACAAGTCTGAAATCTGCCGGGCCGACTCATCATTCAAAATTGAAACATCACGATGCTGTCTGTGTGCAAAAGGCTGTGGACGCTGTGGAGCAATACAATCTGCTGGCTGAAGGGCTCTTGATCACGCTCACCATTGTCAAATCTCACCAACGCAGAGGTGATATGTCACGTAGAGCTTGTATCACGGTCAAAGACCTCAAAATCAGAAGCTGGATCTGGTTCAGAGGGAGCTGCAATCTGGCTTTCGTCACAATCTAGTCATCTGGATGTGACGGAATAGTGACAAGAATGTAGTCACCAGTCATGATGTGAACTGCTTCGTCCAAATCGACAGGAAGTAGCTGGGAATTGCGGTAGGCATTGCATAGTTGTGGTTGGAAAAAAGCAGTGGCCTCCATAACCCAGCAAACGTATGATGGATGCTCTCGTCAATCGCCGTGGAAGCCAACGAGAATGCCGCTCAAGCCATTCTTTGTGGTCCACGTGAGTCAGCTTGATATTGAACTTCTGCAAGTACAAGTCGCAGCAGATCCGAAGAGGGCATATCACATCTGCGGCGTAACAAAAGGCATTCAAGGCCCTCATCACGAAGATCTTGCGGTGGATGAAGAAGATGATGCAATCGTTCTACATCATCAACAGGAAAGACAAGTGCAGAAGAGTCCTTTTCTCACAATAGGTCGGCATCACCCCAAGGCAAGTCAAGTTGCACTTCTCTACGGTCAAGGCAAAAACACGATACACAATCGCCATTCGTCACCACCAGTGATGCCCGAACTGCTGTCTCCACTTTGGGGTGGCTGAAGACGTAGGTGACGAAGGAGATCTGGATCGTGATTGAATCCGCACAGCAGATCTAGGCATAAAAGAGGTCGAATATGGTCGAGTCATCATCAAGAACATCAATGTGGAAGTGATTTTGGGGAGGGATCAACACGGCCTGAGAGGACAGCGGTCCCACTACCCCAGTCCTTGCAAACAATGCAAAATTTGGCATGGCCCAAGGCATCAATCCTGCAGCAATGCAATCAGCAGAGATGGTGACCCCGTGCATGGTGAGCTCATCTTCCATGCCGACCAGAACTTCAACTTGCGGGTCAAACTTGATAAAATGATCCCGAAGAGATGGTGCAGCTGGAACATTCCGAGGCAGCGCTGGAACATTGTCTATGTAAATCCCCATCATGGACTCCTAGTTCAAAAGCTAGGCTGCGCGCTGACTCAATAGCTTTTGCACTCACTGCGAAAGTGTCGGGTTCCTGCAAGATACAGTAGGACCACTTCATGCAATGTATCCCATGTTCCAGTTGGAAATCCCTAGGAGGCAAAGGCTCCCGGTTGAAGCACATCAAGGTCGCACTCAACCAGCCTTGCCAAAAGGTGGCTGACCGTCTTCTGTGTTGCCTGTGCCTTGCGGCATGTGGACATCTCCTGGGATCTCCTTGGACGCTTCGCAGCATGGACCTCTTCCTCCACCAAAACCAAAGCCTCTTTGCGCAGAGTTTCCAAGCCTTGGCTTTGAGCAAGTCCTTGGAAACAGCGACCCCATTGGCTGAGGAAGGCCCCGTATCGCCATCTTCGTCGTCTGTGGCAATCTCTTGAACATCGCCCGCATTCAGCTTGGCAGACTCCAGATCTGCTTTCGCTGATAACAAAGTGGCTCTGGTAGTAGCAACATGTTCTTGCAACCCTCTTTCCTGCTCTTGGAATTGCGTTGCATAGGCTTGCCAAAGTTGCACTGCATCTGCCAAAAACTTTCCAATTGCCGTGCGACTGAGATCTGGCAGGCAAGGACTGCGGCATTGTAGTCTTTGCAGGCCCTGTCCAGCGCACGAGCAGCTCCATGTGGATCTTTGGTCGCCATACCCAGGATTTCCAAAAACGTCTAATTAAGATTAAGCGAGGTTTCGCTTAAATTATTTAAGCGACATTTCCTTAACTAAGCGAAGTTATCCCTTAATTAAGCTAGGTCTAGCAAAAAAAAGCTTGCTTAGTTAGTGTAACATCTTTCAATTAGTCCAACCTCGCCTAAAAAATCCTTCCTGAAGCGAGGTTAGGTTTAATTGAAGGAGGTTACCTCTTAATTAGTGAAACAACCTTTCCTGAGCCGAGGTTTTTAAGGGATGTTCCACTAAATACACGAGGATTTCTTATTTAGACGATTTTGGAACTCCTGGGTAGCTCCGCCCTTGACAGTGAGCTTCTGAACTTCCTGCTACATGAGCTAGGATTGGCGCTGCTTGGCCATTTGGTAAAAGATCTGGTAGTCCGGCTCTTGCGTCCCACTTGCCGGGGCAGGGGCTTTGGCCGCCGGTGGTGGCATAGTCGTCCATGGATTCTCCGGTGGTGGGAGTGGCGGATAATGCGGGAACTGGGGATAGGTAGGCATCATCGGCTGCATCTGCTGCATCGGCATCATGAGAGCGATAGCTGGCGCCATCAACTGCTGCTGGGGAGCTGAAGTTCGCCTGGGTGATTGACCTGGTCCTGTTCTGGGTGACTTCTGTCTGCGGCCTCGATTCTTCTGTCGAGGTGTCGAGGCCTTGGACTGGCGCTGGGGCCGGAGCCTGCCGCCAATATTGAAGCCACGCTGCAGCTTGTCCTTGATATGACATCTGATAGGAACTTTGAGCATCTTGACCATTCCCCGCTCCCCTTCCCCCATGGATGTAGGTGCGATCGCTCACATTCTGCCATGGCTGTTGACAGACATGACATGACTGGGCGTTGTGCTTCCTGAGTTGCTTTTGCAACTCAGACATCGCCACGGCTCGTTCGAGGTCTTCGCCATCGCTCCGACTACCGTGCGTAAAAACAGAACGTCCTTGGAGTGGTGGGAACCACCACGTGCTGAAAGTCCATATAGAAGGACTTATGTGACATGTAGCCACATAGGACCCCATGGCCATATAGTACCCCCCCAGTCTGTGTAGGTGCGGGGCCTGCCAAACATGTATACTGGGCATGCTACAGAATTGCTGGGCTGCCACAAAAAGTACTGGACCTGCTTCAAATAGCACTGCGCCGGCCACAAGAAGTACTGGACCTGCCGCAAAAAGTATTATACTTATCGAATGTTATCGAAACATCACCGTGGACATATGGTTACATCCCTGCCACATGGAGGCTCGAAGCTGCAGTACCCTTTTTCCTGGCCGATCACAGCTGTTAAGCGTAGATGCCTTTGACCCATCGCAAAGACACAGCCACTGCATAGTGCTGCAAAGCTCTTTTGCTGAAGAGCATGGGGTGCAACGCAAGAACTATAGCTTTCACCTCAACTGCTGCAGCCCATGCTTATACGCGAGAGGAATGCTCAAAACATTAGCCTTGATAGGTCTATATTTCGGAAACAAAAATACGCCAAGGAACTCTGCGAATCACATCTTCATCCAATAGGCATTGGTAGTACGTTGGGTTGCCAAGCCGTGGTGCAAAGTCAAATGTCCTGGGCCAAATTTCAAGCCAAACATGTACCATTGATGACCATACTGACAGGATGGAACTGACAACAAGTTTGAAAATAGCGAGGTCAAGGCTCAGGTGTTCCAAGCTGTGCATTTTTGGCCGAACCTGGTAAAGCAAACAGCCCTCTTGTAGTGCCCATAGCGCAAGGCCTCAGCTACTCCCATTTGAACCCTTACCAGCAAAATTCCAGATAAAATGTCATTTTGGAAAACACAGAAGACAAATGAAGACAAAACATGCCAAACCATAATTGAGTTTCTGTTGTAGTCTCTGCGGTAAGTCGTGTATGAAGATTCCATGGCTACCAGTTCAGCATCTGGAAGTGGTCCAGAGGGGTTGCTTGCGAAGATAGCACTGATCGGTGCAAATGCCATAGAGCATTCGACAATCCACCTTGTGGCTCAAGCATGAAAAAAAAACAGCTGAGTTTCCAATCCAAAGTAGAAACTGATATAGCCAAAACACCCATGGACATCCGATGGATGCGAACGGTGGATTTCTTGGGCCAGCTCTGCAAAAAAGTTGATCATCATCCTTGAAACTGCACCGTTCAATTTTTTCTGACCTATCGAAGGATAAGCGTTCGTCTTGGGCTGCAAGCTCTTCTTCAAAAAAAGGATGGGCACGGCATCCATTGGGTATACCTCAGCTATCTATATGGACACTTCAAGAAATAGGTACGTAGGTACACCGTTTTTGGGAGCATATTGGAAGTTGAAAAAAATCAACCCCAAAAAACGTAAGGACAAGGGTCGGTTCTCAGTACACCATCGAAAATACTTCAAGTAGATTTTTTGCAATCTGTCATCCCGGCTGCGGCCACTGAAGATGTTTAAGGTATCAGTCCACACCAGAAAAGAGCTTGCATAGAGGTCAGGATATAGCGTCAAATCCAAAATATGGAGAAGGTCAGGAAAGAGATCTACAAAGTCACCTCCAGGAGACATAAGGGATTGTAATTGTCAAATTAAATCCTACTATAGTGCAGCCCAAAGTCTCCATGGAGAAAATCCAGGAATCTTTGTGAAGGGGGTTTCCGGATGCATCTCAATGAAATCACGCGTCGATGCCAGCCTTAGACCGGTTTCGAGCAATTGCAGCCATGCCGGCGCTAGCAGCCGTATCGATATGCAGCCAAGATGCGATTGACGATATTCTGCATCTCGGCCATAATTTGTGTAGATCAACCCATCGGATTCATCCGCTGCAGCCTTGTGGGATATAGCTTCACATAGATAACAGCATTGTCTGTGCCTGTAGGATCCTGGGTCAGCAGATGTTGGAGACAGTAAAGAGTTTATTGCACATAAAGAGAACTAATATATACAAATACATAAAACATATGTCCATATTGTACAGGTAAAAGAACGGTATATAAATATAGATCAACCTGAATATGTAGTGTGTATACTTAAGTAAAGCTTCGCTTGAATTCGAAGAGCGCTGCAATGAAATCGGCATCTCCCTGTATTCCATCCAAGACAAATCGGAATGGACCAGCTATAGGCAGATTCGCACATGCAGCCCTTTCTGGGCAATACCTCTCAGAAAACAGTTGGCCCCAGGGATCTCGTTCAGGGTGGCGACCACATCCTTGGATTGTTGGAAGTACATGGGCACTTGAAGTCGCAAAATTTTACAACATCTATCACTTTGGGGTCCCAAAAAATATAAAATTGCAATCTCGTGCAATCTACCTAAAACTGAAAGATTGAAATTGAATCAAGGATCGTAAAGAGTCGAAAGACCACGCAATCACCTCACAAATAATTTTTCTTGCTTCAGCGGATGTTTGATTGCAGTTTCGGACTGACAGCACCACACGGGTATCCAAAGTGCTGGATGAACCAGTGACAACGGACAGCAAAGACATTAGCTCAAAGTGTTGTTGTGCATCAGCTCCATCTCCATATAGCCGTACCTGCGTAAGTAAGCTCGAGCGGGTTGTGGAAACAACTATAAATTCAGAGGGATATATCTAAAGTAAGTTGCACGCATATAAGCATATAATATACTCTCAGCCCTTGGGATTAAACCAGTGTTCAAGTGCTCAACATAAATCCAAGAGACAGGCACATGCAATGGAAACTCCTGACAGGGAAACAAAAGAAATCCAAACAGATGTAGGAATCACTTTCAAATATCACACAGACTGAACATTGAACTGAACCCAACAACTCAGGGAGAGAAAGTCTCCTGTTCTTGAATGCCCAATTCATCTGCAAGGTCCAAGTTGTAGGCCCAATACTTCTCAAGTTCGCCAGGGGCACCCGTCCAAATATGATGAAAGATCCCAGGGAATTTGAACATGCTGTGAACGATGTCATGTGGCAACGTGACGCTTTGCCGCACGTGCTCTGGTTTTCCACGGGCGATGAGATCTTCATTCAGTTGTGCCTCAGCTGAAAGATTTCAAAGAATAAAATAGAAGTAATGGAATCATTTGTGCATATTTTTGGGGGTTGGACACATAGCGAAAACCTTTTGAAGCAAATTCATGTTTCCGGAACATCGAACCTTGGATCGATAGGGTCAGGAGGAAAAAAAAACCTTTGGAACTGAAATGCAGACATCAAAACATAACACATTCCCAGAATGCACCATAGCCAAGTATCTCGAAAAAGGAGGTTGGGATCACCGCTCGCCATGGTTGCTTGATAGCCCATCGATTGAAGGCATTTTCCTTTCCCCAAGATTTCGAACTGTTGAGAAAACATTCATAAAGTTCAAGCACTGGTTTCCTCAGATGAAATTTCACTTGGATTCACTTGGACTTGGATCACCAAAAAAATAAACAACCTATTGGAGTTGTAATTCTGATTTCTTTGGGTGCTCAAAAGCGTTGGGCAAAATGCAGCAAAGCATCGGGATGAGGTCGTGATTCAATCTGCAGATTTGGGATACTGATTTCTCGATGCTGCTCACCGTTGCCTTTGGAGGACAGGGTTCATAACCACCACCCAAAACATGAAAAATCAGAAACACCTTGAATGGCCAGGGTACACCACCTTTGGCTAGCTTTTCGAAGAACTCATCCACCAAATCGTTGATTGCCGTTTGTGCCAAATCCAATCGCCTGCAAAGAGAGTCACAACCAAGATGAAGAATAATCCACATCAAACCTTGAAACATATGGTAGCGTTTTTTTGGCCGCTTCTTCACACATGGTTCACGCCACGTTAATCTTTGCACATGCTATGCATAGGGTGTTGCAACCACACAAGTACATCACTGGTGTCTATAGCGATGTGCATTCACACCACTGCCACCATCGATGTAAAACCCACGGTAAAGCCTCTTGAAAACATCAAAGCATGATATATCATGATTTGATTTTCAGAACAATTGCAATTTTTTTAAAGTGGGTGTAGAGGCTTTGGACCTAAGATCCTTTCAGAAATCACCAGTCGTCCCACCAGCTGTCAGCACAGTCATCGTACCACTGCCCTTGCTCTTCGGGATCCCACTCATCTTCATCATGACCTTCATGCTCCTCCAACTCCGAAGAACTTTCTTCCGATTCATCTTCATCCTTTTTGGCACTCTTCGCTTTCGCTTTCGCTTTTGCTTTCTCTTTGTTCGCAGCTACTCTTTTGGCCCCTGAGTGCATGCATTGTCCATTCAAAACATAAATGGCTGAATTCTTGTACTCAAATATTTTTTCTGTAGCAATCAAATTTATTAAGACAAGCACGGGACTTCCAACTTTTCACAGTCGACTGTGCATTCTCGATATCCTCAATGCAAGCCTGCAGCGGACAGAAAGCCAAACCAGAACAAGGAAAAACGCTGAACATATATACATGATTCATTTCGATAATATGTCCAAGGCACCTCAATCTTCTTTTGCTTTTGCTTCTTCATGTCCTGGATCTCTGGAATTGTTTTCCCTTGGAAATTCGCATCTTCCAGCCTTAGATGAGCCAATAAAGCATGTGAGAGGCAATCACTTGTTTCTTAGGTTTCAGCTGATTCATGGTGGTTCATATTGTATGAATTGAATTGAATTTAAAATAAGGCCGAAACGAGTTGGCCAAAGCACGCAGGAAATCATTGTGCTTCTTGAGACTCTCAATCATCGCCTTGCATGCAGGACCGGATGAGTATTGGATATCTCTGCTGAAGAATTTGCATTGGCTATTTGCACAATTGCACAAGCAACTTGGCAGCAAACTTCTTGGTGGGGAATGCCCAAAGTGGACAGATCCAGCGCAGTTTCCCTGGCTTTGCTGCCTTTCTCTCTGAGCCTTGGTTCATGCAAAAAGCAATCATCGGTTGACTGGAAACCACAACTTAAGAATACGGACATAAACAACATGTTGCTACCAAAAAACGCTTTGATGTCCTTTAAAAGATCTTTCTTTGCTTTCTCTTCCGGGGACCCACCTTTTGGCTTTGGAGCAGCCTTTGGCTTTGCCTTTGCCTTGGCTTTCGCCGCCGGCTGCCCATCTGCCTCCTTAACAGTCAGCTCCGCGACCGAGGTATCAAGCATAGATCCAAGAGCCTTTTTTGCAGCTTTGCCAGTGGCAACACCAGTGACAGATGTCTTGGTGCCGCCCCTGTAATTTTCACCACCTCAGAATGTTTTGCACAGAACAGGATGGAAATTTGATTGGGTAGAGATACATCAAATATAGATGTTTGCCTTTCACCTCTTTTACATACATGACATCTTTTACATACATCTTTATATATCATGCCAAGTTACGGGTAAGCTGGTGCTTCTTCCAAACTCTGTAGACACGAAAGTTCTCATCATCGGGGAACTCAGTGGGTTCAGGGTTCAGCATATTGGCAATGCAGCGATGTTCAGGAATGTTTGAAACAGTGAAATGTGACATGAAACTTGCGCAACCCAGCAACCCATGTGCAACCAAGGATCTTGTTCATTCGGTTTGCCCTTCTGGCCTTGGCAGCTGCAATTTCATTTCTGGAAGCTGGAGCGATAGCGATTGGATTGGAGTGCACATATGTTCAAGAATCTAGGCTGCAGGCTCTCTACGATTCGCTTGATGAATGCCCTTAGTCAAAGCACTTGCAAATATGGCACATACATCTTAACTAAATGACAGTGTGAAATCACTATGCAAACAAGTTTCCGTCCAGATTCTGTCGAACCATAGGTTTGCTCAATGACAAAGAGTGGAAGATCTTCGTAGACATCTTTGTCTTTCTTCTCCGATTCCCTTGGCTGAAACAGCGATTCAAACTGTTGATTTCGACATGCATTCTTTTGAGTTTGGATTTATGACACCATTTGCACATCTCATCAAATCTCAGGCTGGAGCTGCACGAAATATGCTTCGATCTCCACTCCTTTCCTTATATATATATATATGTGGATGCTTTGGTTGCACGAAGTTGGATTGAACATCCAGTGGATTACAGCAACATAAAATGCAGTCAAGTGACATATCAGCATCCAGCATGAACCCTTTGAGAAGTTCAAAGCGTTTCTTGTTGCACCCAGCACATGCAACATATTTCTCAACCAGTCCAGGGGGAAGCCCAACAGGGTTTGCCATGCGACGACCCAAAGCATTGTACATTGTTCTCCTTTCTTCAATGGGCATGTCCTTGCTGCTCATGTCTCTGATTTTTGACGTTCATTCTCATCCAAAGTGTTGACCTGAGGTTCAAATTTCATGGGGGTGCCAAGATAAAGAGCTGTATTGCAACATACATGTGGGTGCAATAGAAGTCCACAAACAAATCAATCCAAGGAGCTCGAATCATGCGACCATTTTCGGTCATCTTGGCGATTGGCGAGATATGTGGAGGAGAGCCACTTCCATCCTCAAGAGTTGATAAAATGTCGAATAATCAGGTGGCAAAAACTAAAGAAGGTTTGGTTGATAGTTGTTGGGCCAAGCAACGCTACCCTGTGAGAAAGTTCTTTCCAACCTCAGATCAAGATAAGACAGCATAATCTATTTTTTAAAGCTACAACACAGCACACATGTAACTGCTCGAAAACAAACCATGATACATTGCAAAATGGTGCAATCCAGAAACGACTGTGGGGCTGGTGGCGAATGTTGTCTTCTGGTGGTCGGCTTGTCGGGCGTCACATAGTTCTCGGTGCCAAGGCTATCTGTGGAGGTGCTTGTATTCAGCCTCACAAGCTTCTCTGGTCCAACTGTACCTGTCATCTTTTTGCGTCGTGAGTCGACCTCAGGTTCGTCATGCCAGGTAACTTTCCTCCTTTTCTTTTCACTCTCCGTATCATCATCGGACGTGT
Organism: Symbiodinium sp. clade C Y103; assembly: GCA_003297045.1. Classification (NCBI taxonomy): domain Eukaryota; class Dinophyceae; order Suessiales; family Symbiodiniaceae; genus Cladocopium; species Cladocopium sp. clade C. The sequence continues at coordinate 218,444 of BGPT01000152.1, read as the reverse complement.
CCTTATTTGCTTGTTCTCTTTTCTTGATCCTCTGCCAGTCCTCTGGTCGCATCATGTTCAAGGCGATGCGCTTTGGGGTTTCCAGTTGCGAATCTTCATGTTCTTCGTCATCAGGCCCATCATCCAAATCAACCACTTGACGGGTGATCACATCTGGGCTATCCTCCTCTGTCTTTGCTGGGGACTCGAGACAAGGCTTCTTCTTCTTCTTTTGTTTCTTTTCCACTGGGGTCTCGTCACCGAGGGCAGGTTCAAGATCTTCCTTTGTCTTCTCCTTCTTCAATTTCTTATCCTTTTTTTTGACCATGGCATCATCCTGAACTGGTTCTTCCTGATCAGGAATCATCCTCTCCTTCTTCGCATTCTTTTCCTTGGGGGGCTCCTCCACGAGCGCGAGGGCGAGACAAGGTTCAGGTTCTTCCTCCAACTTCTTCGCCTTCTTCGCCTTCTTTTCCTTCGGGGCCGCATCGAGACAAGGTTCAGGTTCTTCTTCATCCAACTTCTTTGCCTTCTTCGGTTTCTTTTCCTTTGGGACCTCATCAAAACAAGCTTCCTGTTCTTCTTCATCCAACTTCTTCGCCTTCTTCGGTTTCTTTTCCTTTGGGACCTCATCATCGAGATGTTCTTCTTCATCCATGTTCTTCGCCTTCTTCAGTTTCTTTTCCTTTGGGGCCTCATCAAGACCAGGTTCACGTTCTTCTTCATCGAACTTCTTCGTCTTCTTCGATGTCTTTTCCTCGGGTTCTTCTTCATGCTGCTCCTCAGTCTTCTTTGTTTTCTTTTCCTTTGGAACCACTTTCTCATTAGCTTCCTTTTCAACTCGCTGGGTGTCAGCTGTCTTTCCTTTTCCTTTACCTTTGACAACGGCCAAGTAGTATGCCAACTGCAATGCTTTCCCCTTCCCTTTTGATTTTGCTAGGTCTGGCGAGCCTCGGGTCCATTGTCAGAGAAGGGGCATCAAACCATCATTGGATGAAGTTGTCTTGCAAGGTTTCCACTTGATAGGCTTTCCTTACAAACAATTGCTGGGAATCGTGTAAGGTTTAAACAAATCCTGTGTGTCGAATCTTAATTCAGCCAAGTAACCTTTAAGGGCTCTCAGTCGTCCCAGAAGCGCCAACATCATTGGGATCCTGAGTGCTTTGCGATACAAAACAGGGAACGAACGATTTACAGCATGCACATGTATAATTACCACAGGTAACGTTGCTACCAAGGGACTGGTTTCTTCCCCATGTTGGCCACCAAAAGTGACCCCAAAAACCGGCCACTGAGTGAAAATGGCTGTTAATCAAAGAAAACATGGTGGTTTCCAAGTGAGACGGTTTGACACGATTTGACACGCCCAGGGGGGGGTCTATGTTTCCTTTGACACGGTTTGACACGGTTTGTCACGCATCACATTTTTGACAAGTGACATGACAAACCATATCGAACCATCATTGTCACGTGTCAAATCATATCACATGTCGAATCGTGTCACGTGTCACGTGTCAAATCATGTCAAACACATGTCGTATGTCACGTGTCACGTGTCACGTGTCACCTGTCACGTGTCAAATCATGAGATGAATGACAACCTGACAGCCACCCCAATGAGTGCCTTCTCCGCTTGGCTGCAGGATCCATATATCAGCAGCGCTATCAAATATGCCACTGCCACCTGCCCGCGACTGGTTACCGGTAACCTGGTTGGAAACTACAGGGATCTATTTCCAGGAAAGTCAATACATATATTTGTTATATATATATATATGCACATATGTAATGTATATTCATAGTATGATGTTTGATATATTCAAACTATTCAAACATTAAGCACTTGCGCATCTTCCAACCCCCGGCAATCAGCAGTTTCCATTTTTCAAGAGCTATACTCAGTGTATGCGACCTGCATGGCCGGGTTTGTAACTTCAGCCAACCCTGCACCTCCACTGCAAATGCATGGTCAATGGTCTGAACATTGCCTTTGATTGTGGGATCCATGCTTTGGTATTCATATGGAGGGCATGGTGACTTACTTAATTTTCATGAGCCATGACATCGCTGAGCTCACTGTCTGAGCTGCACTGGTAGTCCGAATCTTTGAAATTCATCCCAAGATCCGGCATGGGTGCTGCTGGAACAGGATTCCTGTCCATGTGTTCCTTGTGCAACCTGTTGACCTGAGATGAAATGATTAGAGACATCAAGACTGCATGTTTTTATTTGTCCACTTGAACTGCTTCATCAATCAAAGAAGCACCAACATTCTGCAAAGGTTTGCATGGTAACTTGTGGGATGTTTTTTGTACTTGATCGACCATGCAATTAGCAAGAATCACCAAACTTGCAACCCAACAGATTTCTTCCAAGCTGCAATCAGACAGAACTGCATTGGATAGACTTGCGAAGATTTCAAGTCTTTTGACCCAGCCTGGGTTCCATGATGTGTTCAATGTAGATTTGAAGGATCATCAGTTCCGACATTGAAACACACAGGAACAATAATTGACTGAATCATTTGAGGTAAGTAGCCACACGACGGCGCCCAGCTTTGTCTCGGTATTTCTTCACAAGACGAAGCCCCTTCATCTTCTGTATCATCTGAAGTTGTCTCCTGGAACACTGTCACAAGACAGCCAAGGAAACGAATGGAATCACTATGACTATGACATTCTGGATTGCAGCAGTATATCCAAGACAGGCTCACTCAAGGACCAGCCTCCTGTCGTGTGAGACACATTCGCCCAAGCCCCACAAAAATGGGGCTGTTGTGATTAATACCGTAGGTTTCCTTGGATCAGGCATTGCACACCCAGATAACATGTAATATTGATACTGTAGATTTTCTGGGTTCAGAAGCTGAAAACTACAAACCAAAAGATTTGCCAAGATTCTTGGAACTGGACCCATATGCACCCATGTCGATGTAGACAAATCGGGCTTTGTGCCGTTTGATGATCTCCTGCCGCGATTTGAAACATGGGGGAACATGTATACACACAGATTGGCATGTTCTTTGCGATTGTCACTGCAAATCATTCTATAATCTCTCCTCCAAGGCACCATACATGGGCAAAATGCTGCTGGATGGTTGTTCTATTGTCCAGTAGCAGCCCTTTCGGTGGCCGTACTCCAATCTTAGATGAGCAAACAAGCAAAGAGATGAAGATCAACAATTCCCCACAAAAACCTGCCAAATCAAAGGAGAATCAAAGGAGAACATATGCTAAAGTCAAAACTGAGCAGCGCGAAACAAAGTCTTCGTATGAACCTGTTTGCTTGTTTCACAAATCGAGTACGTCGGCCTCGGGGCCTCAGCCGGCATCTACCAGTAGATCCACGAGAAATCCAAACCCAGCTGCTGCAGGGTGCTCCAGCCCACAAGTGGGCTTTTCTTTTCAGCCGTCGAATGAACTGTAGGGTGATCAGGAATCCGATACAGGTTCCCAGGTCGTGCATGCGGGAGTAGCGTACCTGTAGTCTGCAGAGAAACATATTTGATATATGGCTATATTGATGTGAATATATAAATGTCAATATGTCAATATAGATATGATAGATATGTATGCACATATATCAGACCCATGTTTCTCAGGCAACAGCTGTCACTGATTCAACTTTACTGCTAGCAAGGAGCATCCAGAGCTGTGGACCGCAGCTGATGTTCGACAGCTGCCGAGGAGAGATGGTGGGAACCGGCGCATAGCTCCACCAAATCCAAGCATACTGAAACTGACCAAAAATATAGCTGCATAAAATCGTTCTGAGCGTTTCTGATTGATCACAAAACATTGTAGCCAAGTGACTGTGCAGAAGAACTGCAATCACGGCTGCCAGCAATGAGTATCTCATGGCTCTGAAACGCAGGATTCAAAACCAATCTACGCTGGTGAGATGGTGGTCATGTTTTTGAATGCACGTTGACATTTGTTGACATGTTCGTATGTGATTCCTACATTGTTGATTGTTTACATATAACACATACGTATGTTGATTTAGTTTTGATTGCAATCGGATATCCGAGATGTTCCTACATCTGATTTGCATGCAGGACTTATTAGTTTGATCTTTTGGCGGTGGCGCTATTGGCCTCGACCGCTCCACTGGACCTGACTGGCGAGCTTTGCCCTTCCCAGCACCTTTGCTGCCAATTATCCCGTGCCTGGCGTCTTTCAGGGTTGCACTTGGTTTTGGGACAGGTGGCCTAGAGACTTTCACCAGCACCCCACCCCTGGCAGACTTCGGAGTTGTATCGGCCAAAGCTAAATATGTAAATAACCTTGGTCGGAAAGGAATTCCCTTAGGATCTTTCACAGTGGGCCCACGAGTACCAGGCAAAAGTAAAAAATCACTGGGGACCTTTGAACTCAAGCCCTCTTCTTCAAAATGGGTCCTTGTTGTATACCTAGTCAGGGGGACTGGCGGTCGTCTCACCTCTGCTTTGGGCCTCAACAACTCCTTCGCGGTAGGGATTCGCACAGTTGCAACAACAGCTGGCCTCTCACTTTCAGAGGAGCTATCAACAGAAATCGAACTGCTTGCTGAGCTCGACGCTATTTCAGTTGCAGTAGCACTATACTCTGAAGACATAGCCAAATCCCTGCCGGATAAATAGGATTACTTGATCAAACATCATAGAACGCACGAAATGCAGACGAATGATAATCACCCTAAGTTCCGAGCATTGTGTGTTGATTAACACACCTGCAGCATAGAGTTTGATGGCACTAAATGGCATGATGCAAATGCAGCCATACAAAATGAGAATCATCGAGTATTGTTTATACCCAAGAAAATTTCCAAGACCAGTCAAGGTCAAGGTTGAAGATGTGTTTTCACATCCTGGACCCCCGGTGAAGGCCGTACGGTCGTAAAAGGAAACCATGTTCAAAGGTTGAAATTTCAACGAGTCTGGAGATAAGTGTTTCAACTGAAGTCACAGTGTCCTTTCAATTTTCAAACCCAGGACAGCCTTGACCAAACAAACAATCTACTTGTAACGGCGTCGCTTCATCTCTCTCTCTGACACTCCTTCCAGCACCGCAGCTCTCTCCGAACTCTCCAGCCACGCAGCTTCTAAGGCAGCTCTGCGTCCAGGACCTTGATGTACGAAACTGGGCTCAATAGATTTCAATAGGAACAGGTATGCCATGCAAATGCGTTTTTCAATGGACACAGATTACATCAGACCAACAGCAAGTGGCAAATCAAGGATATCTCTTGTTTGCAATGCAAACCACTGCAGGAAAATTTGGGAGATGACTAGATAACTATTTCATAAATGAATGTTCATCAAGGCGCTTCTCAGAAAAGCTCTTTTTGGCCTTGCTGTAGTCAGTCGGTTCACGGGCCTTTTTCTCGGTCTCCTCCTTCGATGTTTTCTTGTGCTTTGACTTTGCAGCCGCCTTTGAAACCTTGGGCTTTGGAATCGCTTTCGCTTTGGCTTGTCCTGCATTGGCCTTGGTCTTTGAAACTTGTTTGGACCCGGGATCCTTAGGATTCTTCGGCGCAGATTCTGGCGTGGCATCTTGGTCACCATCAGGGTTCACCTCGGGTGCAGTCAGCATCAATCAAGATTATTGTTGGGACAAAGAATCACACTCCTTGATTTGAAAGAAAGGATGCATCAAGATGCATCAGTTATGAGAAATTGTAGGTTTGCTGCTGGTTCAAACGGCTAGGTCAATTGAGTCAACGTTTGCAACTGGCAATATCAACATGTGAGGACTTTAGATGTTTCTTGTGTTTAAGCTTTCCTCATGAGAAGTCATACACACACTGCAGCTCACCTGAGGAAGGATCTCTTTCTGATATGCCGCCAAAGCACATTCTTGGAAGCCGCTTGTGCCCTTTTGAACGCCGCAAGCTGAATCTTGGCATATGGAGTAACAATTGTCGGAGGGGTGCCAGTAGCCTTCTCATCCAAGTCTCTGGTACAGGGTGGTGGTGTCACCAGGTCCTGCCACCAGGGGATACATGAATGCAAGGGAAAAAGTGTTGCTGCGCATTTATATATTTCTGTGATATGACTGACATATAGACAAAGATTGCAGTGCATTTATGCGATGGCATGCACACCTCTTCATCGGCGATCACATCATCCAGTCGCATCGTTGGTGCACGCAACAACTCCTGCCAGAAACAACCATGTATAGCAGTTGAACCAAGGAACATCTTGAGACTTGATTATCGTACCTTGTCCTCTTCGCTCATCGGAATCTCAACTGGCTCACCTCTGAATGAAAAGATTTTGGAAGGCAGGCAGCGGGGAGCATATGTTAGGCTGCAAGTGTTCACCCTGCCTGCACTGGCGTTCTTGGTGTCAGTCTCAACGGTGGGCCATTCAACTGGAAAGCAATCATAAATCAATTGAAGTGAATTTGAAGCAAATGTGCAGTATTGTGCAGTGCATATATAATGCAAGTGGCCTGGGAAAGTAAAGTCCTCATCGTCCCATATGCTTTCTCCTTACAGCTGAGGAAAACATTCAACTATTTCAACTAAGATTGCAAGACTGAGACATGTACCATCCAAGAATTCTTGCAGGACCGCTGGATCAAATTCAGTCGGCCAATCCTCTTCAGCACCGTGGCTTCGATCTGCAGAGAAAAAACAGAAGTTGTCACATGAGAATTTTGATGGGATCAAGCCAACATATACCAGTAGTACCGCACAAGGTGGTGGCGGAAGTTTCAGGCATAGCAAACTATAGGAGAGGTGAGTTGATGGGATGCAAGAACGGCAGAGCGAACCCACTCATGGATCGAAAGGTGGTTGGAGCGTCGGCCTATCTATCTNAAACTATAGGAGAGGTGAGTTGATGGGATGCAAGAACGGCAGAGCGAACCCACTCATGGATCGAAAGGTGGTTGGAGCGTCGGCCTATCTATCTGTCTAGCTATCTGCCTGCCTAACTAACTGACTAACTGACTAACTGACTGACTGACTAACTAACAAACAAACAAACAAACTAACAAACTAACTAACTAACTGACTCACTGACAACCTGACTAACTGACTAACTGACTAACTGACAAACTGACAAACTGACTAACTGACTAACCGACTAACCGACTAACCGACTAACCGACTAACCGACTAACCGACTAACTGACTAACTGACTAACTAACTGACTAACTGACTAAATGACTAACTGACTAACTGACTAACTGACAAACTGACGAACTGACTAACAAACTAATTAACTGACAAACTGACGAACTGACTAGAGTAACTGACTAGCTAACTAACTAACTAGCTGACTAACAAACTAATTAACTGACTAACTGACTAACTGACTAACTGACTAACTGACTAACTGACTGACTAACTGACTGACTCACTGACTAACTAACTGACAAACTAACTAACTAAGTTGTTAAGTTGTTAANAACTGACTGACTAACTGACTGACTCACTGACTAACTAACTGACAAACTAACTAACTAAGTTGTTAAGTTGTTAAGTGGTTAAGTTGTTAAGTTCTTAAGTGGTTAAGTTGTTCAATTGTTAAGTGGTTAAGTTGTTAGTTCAATTCGTTAACTGACATCTCAAAATTTGCTTAAAACCCTCAGTTTTTGACACTGTTGACTTCCAAATGTGCTTGGCGCCACAACGGCGTGCACTTTTTCGACATNTAACTGACATCTCAAAATTTGCTTAAAACCCTCAGTTTTTGACACTGTTGACTTCCAAATGTGCTTGGCGCCACAACGGCGTGCACTTTTTCGACATCGACTCATCATCGAATCGTCAAAAAGTGGTCCGAACCCCTCAGTTTTTTACGATTTTCACTTCCAAATGTGCTTCGCGCCACAGCGCCGTACACTTTTTCGACNGCCACAACGGCGTGCAATTTTTCATCTCTCATCTGCCGAGATGTCTCCGCACCCGCCGCTTTAGCGAGCCTACTTCTCGACCCTCCGGAGCCACAAAACTTTGGAAAAACACAGTGTTTCGCGACTTTCCTACCTTTTCGCGCACCTGCATCTCTTCTCTTCTGACTTTCTTCATCTTCTGACTTTCTTCATGGCTGTGCTTTTCCATCTGTCCATATTGTCGGAAGGTTTAGCTTCTAAACTTCCTTCGAATATAAACCAAGACACCCAAAGGACCAAACATGTCTCCAAACTCGGAAGCGAATTCCATCCATTGATCCCATTCACCTGGGCTATGAACAAGAGATCCAATATCAAACATCTTTTTCAGATGGTCCAAAGTCCAGGCAGATCCAAAACATGTCGAAACTAAGTGAACTGCCGTCAGTCCATTCGGTTTCTTCAGCACCTGAAGACATAGCGAATCAAATGCAGTGAGAAACTTGGCAGCTGAGACAGTGAGAAACTTCGCAAAAAAAAAAATATATATGTAGATATGTAAATGTAAATGTAATATATATATATATTTTCGATTGTTTTTTTGGCAAACTCAGCTGGAGGCTCCAGGGAAAATCGGTCCACTTGCTCCAGTCATCATGGTCTTCCAATGTTGACACATTGCCACCTGAGATTTGTAGCCAACAACATTTGAATGAAAGACACCTCAAAAATCAAGCAATACTCTCGCAACCAAAGCTCCATCAGATCTGAAGTAGGCTGATGAAGGTTCTCCTGCAGCAGCCGATAGCAGCCAGGAACTTCGCAGTTTCGCTATGGTCTCAACATCTTCGCCATAGCCTCGCTATGTGCTGCATTCTGGATTGGAAGCTTTGATTCATATGGAGGCCTGCCAGCACAGATACTGTAGTACTATATTCAGCCAAGGTGCCATCATCCGACATTGGGGACTTGCAGATCTCATCATCAGAGTCTTCAGGCAAACCATACTTCTCACTGTAGATGTTCACGCCTCAAAGCAGAATAAGATGCAAGGGATAGAAAAGTATAGAACCATGCAGCACGAAAGTAATAGAAATGCTGTCGAGGATCTTTGGCAGGTTTTGGATTCCTGCGGTTTATCCTGTAAAACGCAGATGTAAACTGAAACGCTTTGACAGGCCAATGTATGAGCATCACTGCAGAGCAAACACAGAGCCTGCATTGGAAGCTTCTTTGCTGGCACTGGTGGAGGTGGCATCAACCCGAAGTCCTTTTTCCTAAGTGTGACTTTGAGATTTCTATGGAAATAAAAAACGCAGAAATCCATATCGATGCATTCAACAAAATCAAATGATCACTAGTTACATCTGTTTTCTACTGCTTTTAAAAGTTTGGGCTATAAGCCAAGCAGCTTTGTTGTCCTCGACAATGGCATAATCCATTCACCTTTTCCATCCTTAAGGCCAATCAGCAGGGGACATCTTGGAAAATAACATATTGGACACATGGGAAAGAGTAGATTGATAGGCTCCTCAAAAATATGGGTGAACTATTGAATATAGCCAATCAATATAGCCATCAACAAAAAAGTACTATGGATATATAAATCGAACCACAAGGAATCAGCAATCATCCGGAGTATACTGAATGTTTTGGATGTGCACACATGTGTGCAAAGAGCAATCAGTGATGGCAAGTATCTCAGAAGCACCAGTAGCCTGGACTGGTTCCAAGGATTCTGACCAATATTCCTGCCGGGCAAAGATGGATCGATGACCATTGTGATGCTATTTTATTGCAGCTTGTTTGCAGAAAGTGTTAAGAACATATTCCGAGCCTCATATGGCAAGGTATCGACATTGTCCGCCATGGCTGTCGCAGACTTCTTAACTTCGAGTTTCCTTTTTCGAGCCTGTTGCATCAAATTATGCAAACGGATCCACTCTTCCATAAAGTGAAGCACACTTCTTTCGAAAGGGTCTTGGTTAAAATGCGACCATTTCCACATAGTCGCTTCACCCACCCTCCAAAAATTTTTCTCAAAGCTGTTCTTTTCAGTGACCCGGGAGGCAGCAAGCGATTTGTGGAATGCATCCTGGTCTCATGGTCATGGCATCCAAGCCGTTTCATCAGGCGCTTTGCAATGAAACGGACATTTTTGGCCCTGTGTGCACCCTGCGTTTTTGCTCGGGTCGGCATTTTGAGCAAGGAGGCTTTATGGAGTATACATTATGGGTGGATGATAATATATGTTTAAAGTATATAGACTTGGAACCTCCCTGCTGCCCTGCCTGCATGCTCACCGGCTGCAGGTGCACTTGCCATTGCAGCGCTGCGCCATGCAGCATCGATCAGCTCAGAGAAAAAATCAGCGGATCGCGGTGTGAAATTTTAATTGTTTAACTGTTTGATGGTTTGACATGTCCTATTGGGTTGGAAACCTAGGTTCTTAGATGTTTTTAGGGGATACACGTTTACCTTTTCTAATGATTATTTACAACTCTGGGGGATCGATGGGGAGATGACATGTTCTTAGGTATACCTTGTTTTATGTGTTTGTTCCCTTTTTCACTCGGGATCGAAATCAAATTTAATTTATGACCTATGCCTGCCTAGATACCCGGTGTTCAAACAAAATTTTCAAGGATCTGCATTACATAAGTCAAACTAAAGTTACATGAACCACAACATACTGAGCCACAAAGCCTAGTGAATTGAGGCCGCACCAAGTGAATAACCCTGACATGTTATGATATGGTCTCTTTTTGTGGTAGTATATTCTATATTTAAATCTTCCAACCCAAGAAATGGAGCGCGCCAGGGATCTACAAGTCATATCTCTTGTCAAGGGATAAGTTTCGTAGAGAAACTCCGAGTTACGGATGGTTTTAGCCCAAAGATCCTTGTGTCAGGTTGGCATGTGCCTGAAGTAGGGTTGGAGCTCAATAGCTAGTATAGTCCAAAGATCATTGTGTACTAGGCATGCATCTGGTCTTACCATGCTACGAATGCAGAGCATACTGCAAAAATGCATCACCACGATGCCACCGGTGTAAAACAAGCTGCCCACAGCTGTGCAGATGCATGCGCTAGCTTGCCATGAGTTGGCTAGTCCAAAGCTCAAAGGTTCAGAAGTAGGATTCTAGTTTTCCAGGGGTACTATGCGACAATTCTACATACCTGGTTTATAGGGCCTTTCAACACATGGTGGAATGCAGAATCCGAAGAGTGTGCTGAGCTCGTTGAGGAGTCAGCCGGGATTCCCTTCCGATGTAGGAACCAAGAGCGCCTTGCCGAAGCTCGAGAGCGCCGCAGAGCTCGTCGAAACGTTGCAATGGCCGCCGTGGTATCCAATCACGTGCTCAATGATGACAACCAGGAAGATGAAGACCGTCTTCAGGATTGACATACACAGGAACCTCCAGAACGTGGAAGAGTAGGTCCAAGTTTTTCCTGTACAACAAATGGCTGGCCAAAGGCCAATTTAACGGCAGCTAAGCTCCACCCGACACACCACGCCAGCAAAGGTGGCGCAGCCCTGCTCAGTGGCTGCAGAGCCAAGAGGTAGCCAACGCGAGCCCCACGCAATGGCACTCGTGGGTAAATGCACAATGAACCCACTAAGGTCTAAGATTCAAAAACGAGCGGGGGGCGCCCTTGGACTTCTGTCGTCCTTTGATCCAAACCTTACCCTTGAGCCAAAATGGCTACGGAAGCTGTTTAGATCAGAGGGAAGAATAACATGACTTTGGCTTGGAGTCTTGCCCATTGCTTTGAAGGGCAAAGAGGGGGAAATTCTCAACATGCTGAAGGGTTTTGAACATGTTTTTGCCCACGGCCCGAAAACTGGCCAAGCGTTTTTGCATTTTTTTTGCGTTGGGGTTTTTTTGGGGTTGGGGGAGGGGTGCAATAACGGCACTAGTCTTCGCTTTTTACTCCTGCATCTTTCGAGACACGTCTTTTGTACTTCGGTGCGCGCATCTTCAACATGAAAGTGTTAACCACAGCAAAGGCCAATTTAGCAAAACGGTATATCGGGTCCAAAGAGGTAATCCTAAGGTGATTGCCCACACTGGAATTATAGATGGTTGTTGACGTGCATGCAAAAAAAGTGCTGCCTGGTAGCTTGTCCAGCAAGAGTCCGAATCATGAGCTATGTCAAAGTTTTGTCATTTTCATCACACAAAACGAGACATGTCTATGCAGACACACTGTGATTTGCGATGGGATGTGCACAAGAAAGGTTGCGTAGATGTGAAAAACGCAGCACTTTCTGCAAATGCACGACGGTCCTCATCTGAAAAAACGATGAAAACGCACGGCCGATTTCCGGGCCGTACGGATGTTTTTGCATGGCAGGTGGTCCCCCTTCTCCTCCTCTCCCCTTCCTCCTCCCGTCTCCTGTCTCTATCAGCTTTTCTCCATCAACTTGTCTCTATCACATTCATCTCCAGCACATTCATCTCTATCAGCTTCTCTCTGTCCGCACGGTACTTCCTGCCTCTCTAGGCTGCTTGTTGCCGCTTCCGGAGACTGCATGAAAAAATCCCAAACCAGAAAAATCATTGCAAATACTGGTCGCACAGAAAAATGTTCATATTTTAGGAGTATCGTACGCGCGCAGGTATATGTGGTTGTGGATAGACAGAAAGAGATTGGAGTATGTACTTTTACAATCTATGCTATAGTGTTGTGTGTTTTTCTACGAAAGCGTTTTGAATCCCTGACATCTTCCGTGACCCGAGACTCCAACGTCCTACAAGTCCTACGTGTTACGACCCGTTCCGTGACGAGTCCAAGGCGCTGCTTGACGCCGGTCCAGCTGAGGTCTCGGTCCTCGCCCAAGATCACCATCGCAGCGAAGAAGACCTGCGTGCGAAACGAACACAGCGACGCTTTGAACTTGAAACAAGTTTAAACAGTATTTACACTATTTACACCCATGTTTAAAGTCTAAACAGCCCCTTTTTAAAGTATAAACATGACGCTCAAGCATTGCTGGGTACTTAGGCTGGCCCCGAAGGGGCCAGCCTAAGTACCCGGCTGGTGCCGGAGGTGCCGAAGGCACCGGAGCTTTGGGGCATTGCTGGGGACTTAGGCTGGCCCCGAAGGGGAATTGAGGCTTTTTTGAAAATATTAACTTCAAGTGCGGCCTACGCACGCGAGAATAAATAAACAAAAATGCAACGTAGAAAAGCGAAAGGAAGCAGCTGCAGGCTGCCCTATGTTTTGGTAGCCCACGCTGCCACAAAACGAAGGCAATGCGAAGAGCAGCCTCCATCAAATACCGCCATTTGTGGCAATCGCCATGCAAAAAGTGAGGGAGGGTAATTCCAGAGGATGGGGCGAAGGACAAAGGGAACCTTTACCAAATGCGCAAAACAATGCAACACAGGTGTTTGTTTGATTCATTCATGTGTTGATTGAGCGAGTGACGGCTTCACGGGTGTATGGGCATGTGCTGGCTGCAGCACGCACTGACCCCTTTTGCATGTGCAACTGACGCTGGTGAAGCCATCTGTAAGCCTACAAGTGTTTTTGCAAAATGTTTGTGTTCGTAATGGATCGTCGGGCAAACAGAGACCGCAGCAACGGCGGCATCCAACTCAGTCACGCGGAGACAGACCACCGGTGTCCGAGCATTCCAATTTACATCAATTTACACCATTCAAAGAGGACAAGTACCAAAAAACAGGGTCACTTCATGAACAATGCTGTTTGTTGGCGTTGAACTTGAACAGGGATGATTCCTCACCATTCGCCAATGCAATCCAGGGTAATCCAAGTCATTACCGGGGAAAAACATGGATAAAGAATGACAAAGAGCCTAAACAATCAAAAGCATCTTAAAACTGCTGTCCACCGTCAGATCACCGAAGAACCCCATCGCAAAAAAAACCCTTGGAGCCTTCTCAATGTTTCCTTCGGGCTCAGGGAATTTCTTCCAAAACTCCTCTGTCCGGGGGCTTTGGGCAAATTTGGCCAGTTGGTTCTGGTCGGTACTGGTCGGCACGCTGGGAAAAAGTCTTGGTTGGAAGATGGGCAAATTGTTTTATCAAATGCAGCCAAACGCCTAGCTCAAATTCATTGCTACGGGATGGTTCGGAGAATGGCAACTTCTGCGTTCATAATCGTTCGCAATTTCACCTGGTTAAAATTGCGCAAGTGTGCATGGTATAGTAGGGCGTGTGTGTGTGTGTGCATGGAGCATCATGGAGCCATGCAATGTGTAAAATTACATGTGTCTCTATGCGCACATCAAGGCGAAAGAAGCATCCCCGTGCAATATTTGCATGTTTCATCAATAAAAGTCTGCACGCATTCCCCTGCAAATTCGTGTATATGTGAAAATTAATGTCTTTGAATGTTGCAAAACATTATGATATAATATACCGTCAAACTATATTCAATAAACTTTCTGATTTGATATGAAATTGAATCACATTACAGGAAAGTAAATTAAATTACATCAAATAAAATCAAATCAATAATATATTGTGTTTTGTCCTTTATCACATGAATCGATTCACAAAAGTTATTTGATAGTAAAATGCATGAATTTCTTTTGTATTGAATTTCATTATATAATTATGCTACATTATATTTTGCAACACTATTGCATATTATGTTGCATTCTATCATATCAAACTATCAAAGGAAGTTGGGGAGCAATCTTCCGAGTTACGAAAGACTGGAAGAGCAATAGCACTATATGCGAAAAATACAAGTGGTGAGTTTGCGAAGCGGTGACTTTGGGAGGTGGTGACTTAGGGGGGTGGTGACTGTGGAAAGTGGTGACTTAGGGAAGTGGTGACTTTGGGATGTGGTGACTTTGGGATGTGGCGACTTAAGGAAGTGGTGGCTTAGAGGTCTTTGATGTTGCTACACGCATTGCAATGGCTGCATGAATGTTGCATGAGACTTGTTTTGGGGAGGAAGCCGGAGCGCGAAACATTGTGTATTTTCGGGTAAAATGGCTTCTGCCGGCGATGAAAGGTACCTCGTGTGCGCGGCGTATATTTTTTTTCACCCCGCACTGTAAAACTGTGGCTTCAAGGTGCCTTGGGTGTGTTCGTGCGTGCGTAGTTACAGGGTGTTTTGGTATCTGTGGTTGGCGATCGCCGTGGAATAGTTGTGTGATTGTTGTCATGTTGCGTTGCTATGTGCGTAGAGACATGCGGCTTTGGCACCTGCTACACGCATTGTAATGGCTGCATGAATGATGCATGGGACTTGTTTTGGGGAGGAAGCCGGAGCGCGAAACATTGTGTATTTTCGGGTAAAATGGCTTCTGCCGGCGATGAAAGGTACCTCGTGTGCGCGGCGTATNCCGGAGCGCGAAACATTGTGTATTTTCGGGTAAAATGGCTTCTGCCGGCGATGAAAGGTACCTCGTGTGCGCGGCGTATGCGGCTTGGATCGTTTTAATGTTTTTTGACCCCGCACTGTAACTGTGGCTTCAAGGTGCCTTGGGTGTGTTCGCGCGTGCGTAGTTACAGGGTGTTTTGGAATCTGTGGTTGGCGATCGCCGTGGAATAGTTGTGTGATTGTTGTCATGTTGCGTTGCTATGTGCGTAGAGACATGCGGCTTTGGCACCTGCTGCACGCATTGTAATGGCTGCATGAATGTTGCATGGGACTTGTTTTGGGGAGGAAGCCGGAGCGCGAAACATTGTTTATTTTCGGGTGACATGGTTTCCGCTGGCGATGAAGGGTACCTCGTGTGCGCGGCGGTTGCGGCTTGGATCGTTTTAATGTTTTTTTGACCCCGCGCTGTAACTGTGGCTTCAAGGTGCTATAGGTGTGTTCGTGCGTGCGTAGTTATAGGGTGTTTTGGAATCTGTGGTTGGCGATCGCCGTGGAATAGTTGTGTGATTGTTGTCGTGTTGCGTTGCTACGAAGAGTCCCTTTTGAAGTTGTGGAGCTCTACATACTTATAAGTTAGTTGAAGAAGTTATGGAGCTTTTGTTGTAGAGGGGATATGAAGTTATGTTAACTTACAAAACAGTTACAAAAAGTTATATTTTAGTATCAAGAAGTTACAAACAGTTAGAATTTTCGTATAGGGAAGTTACAAAAAAGTCTTATTGTTGTATATAACGGGTAAATGTTTTTTGTGTATATATATTATATATATATATATCATTGTTTGTTTTGTGTTTTCTTGATTTTTTTGTTTTGTTTTGTAATATTTGTTTAGAATTGTATGTATTTTTTGTGTTTCATGTTCTTATGGTTTGATCGGATATGTTTTTATTTTTGAAAGGAAAATAGTGATTGCACTATGTTTTTGTAAAAAGTTGTTTCGAATTTTATGTCATATCATTTTTTGTATTTTTGGAAAGATAAATTTAGAGCATTTCTTTGTTTGAAGACTTATGTTTTTTTAATGAAGCACAAGAAACTTCAGAAAGCTCAGAAAGCTAATTTAAATTAGAAAGGGAAAAAGTTCAGAAAGTTCAGAAAAGTTCACACATCTAATTTAAATTAGAAAGGGAAAAAGTTCAGAAAGTTCAGAAAAGTTCGGAAATCAAATCTAAATTAGAAGGGGAAAAAGTTCAGAAAGTTCAAAAAAGTTCGGAAATCAAATCTAAATTAGAAGGGGAAAAAGTTTAGAAAGTTCAGAAATCTAATTTAAATTTGAAAGGGAAAAAGTTCAGAAAGTTCAGAAAGTTCAGAAAAGTTCAGAAATCTAATTTGGATCAAAAAGGGAAAACGTTGAGAAAGTTCAGAAAAAGTTGGTAATTTTTTCCACTTTAGCAAGAGAAATTTTATAGAATTTCATACATTAGGTTGTACATATAGATAAGTTTCTTTGTTTATAAGATATATTTTCAAATAAATTGGAAATTATTTTGCTATATAATTTCTGTTTTTTTGACAAAATACTGGATTTTTTAGTTAGCCTAAAAATTTTTACATATATAATTTACTATCATCACAGTGCAAAGTGGCGATATTCTGTGTATCTAGCTGATAAGATTTATTTTTATGCATAATTAGGTTTGGATTTGTTGATCCTTTTCAGGATCCAAGCTGTTCAGCTTTTACATTGTTTTTTTTTCAGAACCCGAGCTCTTCAGCTGCATTCAAACTTTTCAGCGCAAGCCTTTGCAGGCTGATGTCTTTGCAGACAGCACTTTTCAGTGCAAGCCTTTGCAGGCTGATGTCTTTGCAGACAGCACTTTTCAGTGCAAGCCTTTGCAGGCTAATGTCTTTGCAGACAAACCTTTTTAGCGCAAGCCTTTCAGTCGCTGATGTCTTTACAGTCAGCACTTTTCAGTGCAAGCCTTTGCAGGCTGATGTCTTTGCAGACAGCACTTTTCAGTGCAAGCCTTTGCAGGCTGATGTCTTTGCAGACAGCACTTTTCAGCGCAAGCCTTTGCAAGCTGATGCCTTTGCAAACAGCACTTTTCAGTTCAAGCCTTTGCAAGCTGATGTCTTTGTAGACGGCACTTATCAGTACAAAAGATTGCAAACTCATACCTTTGCAGATACCGTCGCTTACAACATTCCTCTTTTTAACATTTTCCTTTCAAAGACCATTTGTTCAAAAATATGCTTTCCAGAACTCATCTTTTCAAAATTACTCCTGTCCTCCTGATTTGATTCTTTTCACCTTGCTTCTCCTTGCCTCATAGCCTAAATTGTTTTCGCGTTTATCTTGCACTTGCATCTAAATTTTTGGCCATTGTTTGTCGTATTCTCTTCATGTTGACTTCTTCCTTTGTTCCTACTATTTGCAATATAACATAACTTCATTCCTGTGCAAACAGGACAGCTCAAAAATGCTTAAAAAAGTGACAAGAACTGAAAAATTTCTATGGAACTTATGCTAAGTTATGTAAAGTTATCTTAAGTTGCACTTAAATTCCCTAACTTCGACAACTCTTGCTAGAAACTTACAAGTTGGGCCTAAGATGTAGAGGAAGTTACAGCTAACTTGACAAATATATACATAGTCTCAGGACCTCTAAGTATGCTATACATATGTTATAAATATGTAAGAGCAAGTTATAAGCCCTATAAGTTTCTAAAGTTCCACAACTTCAAAAGGGGAGTCTTCGTATGTGCGTAGAGACATGCGGCTTTGGCACCTGCTGTTGCAAAACACATTGTAATGGCAGCATGGATGTTGCATGGGACTTGTTTTGGGGAGGAGGCCGGAGCGCAAAACATTGTGTATTTTCGGGTAAAATGGCTTCCGCTGGCGATGAAAGGTACCTCGTGTGCGCGGCGGTTGCGGCTTGGATCGTTTTAATGTTTTTTGACCCCGCACTGTAACTGTGGCTTCAAGGTGCTATGGGTGTGTTCGTGCGTGCGTAGTTATAGGGTGTTTTGGAATCTGTGGTTGGCGATCGCCGTGGAATAGTTGTGTGATTGTTGTCATGTTGCGTTGCTATGTGCGTGGAGACATGCGGCTTTGGCACGTGCTGTTGCAAAACGCATTGTACTGGCAGCATGAATGTTGCATGGGACTTGTTTTGGGGAGGAAGCCGGAGCGCGAAACATTGTGTATTTTCGGGTAAAATGGCTTCCGCTGGCGATGAAGGGTACCTCGAGTGCGCGGCGGTTGCGGCTTGGATCGTTTTAATGTTTTTTGACTCCGCACTGTAACTGTGGCTTCAAGGTGGCTTGGGTGTGTTCGTGCGTGTGTAGTTATAGGGTGTTTTGGAGTCTGTGGTGGTAGATCGCAGTGGAATCGCTGCATGATAGTTGTCATGCTTTGTTGCCATGTGCGTAAATACATGCGGGTTGGCCACGTGATTTTGCAAAACGCAAAGAAGGTGTTTTTTGACTGGGCATCGTAAATCGCATTGAAATGTATGCACCAAGGTTGGGATGGTGAATTTTCAGCAAACTTTTTCCATTTTGGCGTTGATCATTATTTAACAATTCCTTTTTAAAAAGCGCTTCAAAATCGTGTCTTTTTCGCTTTGGCGCCGAGACCTTGTCTTGAAGCTGCAACTTTTGATGCCACTGCGCGTAGTTCTAATGTGTTTTGCAACGTGCAGTTGCAAATCGCAGTGTGACTGCCGCATCAAGGTGCCTTGGTGCTGCCGCAGCACACATAGTTCTATGGTCTTTTGCAGCTGGGCATCATAAATCGTAATGGAGTAGCTGCATCAAGGTTGCAGTGGTGATCTGCTAGCGGATTCTTGCGTAAAAGCTTCTGTGTGTAAAGCTTGCTGTGCGAAAAAGCCTCTGTGTAAAAGCTTCTCTGTGTAAAAGCTTGCTGTGTGTACAAGCTTGCTGTGTGTAAAAGCTTCTCTGTGTAAAAGTTTGCTGTGTGTCGAAGCTTGCTGTGCGTAGAAGCTTTTGCGTGTAAAAGCTTGCTGTGTAAAAGTTTGCTGTGTGTAAAAGCTTGTCTGTGCAAAAGGTTGCTGTATGAAAAATTTGCTGCGTTCAAAAGCTTCTCTGTGTAAAACCTTGCTGTGTGTAAAAGTCTTGCGTGTGCGCGTGTGAGAGTATTCTGTGTGTAAAAGCTTCTCTGTTCAGAAGCTTGCAATGTGTACAAGCTTGTTTGTCTGAAAGCTTTTTCTGTGTGTAAAAGTTTGCTGTGTGTAAAAAGCTTTATGTGTTCAAAAGCTTCTCTGTGTAAAAGGTGTCTGGTTGTAAAAATTTGCTGTGCGTAAAAGCTTGCTGTGTGTAAGAGTATTCTGTGTGTAAAAGCTTGCTGTGTGTAAAACTGTCTCTGCGTGAAAATTGTCTCTGTACTCAGGAAATATTTTTTCTGCAAGCTTTGTATTCCAAAGTAGTACTGGGAAATGCTTTATGCGAGCTTCGTGTCCAAAGTAGTACTGAGAAGTGCTTTGTGCAAGCTTTGTAGTACAAAGTAGTACTGAGAAGTACTTCATGCAAGCTGTGTAGTGCAAAGTAGTACTGGGAAGTGCTTTGTGCAACCTTTGTGGTACAAAGTAGTGCTGGGAAGTGCATTGTGCAAGCTTTGCAGTGCAAAGTAGTACTGAGAAGTTTTGTCCAAGCTGTGTAGTACAAAGTAGTACTGAGAAGTGCTTTGCGCAAGCTTTGTATTATAAAGTTGAACTGGCAAGTGCTTCGTGCAAGCTTTGTAGTACGAAGTAGTCCTGGGAAGTACTTCCTGCAAGCTGTGTAGTACAAAGTAGGACTGGGAAGTGCTTTGTGCAACCTTTGTGGTACAAAGTAGTGCTGGGAAGTGCTTTGTGCAAGCTTTGCAGTGCAAAGTAGTACTGAGAAGTGCTTTGTGCAAGCTGTGTAGTGCAATGTAGTGCTGGAAAGTACTTCGTGCAAGCTGTGTAGTACAAAGTAGTACTGAGAAGTGCTTTGCGCAAGCTTTGTAGTACGAAGTAGTACTGGGAAGTGCTTTGTGCAAGGTTTGTAGTACGAAGTAGTCCTGGGAAGTACTTCCTGCAAGCTGTGTAGTGCAAAGTAGGACTGGGAAGTGCTTTGTGCAAGCTGTGTATTACAAAGTAGTACTGAGAAGTGCTTTGTGCAAGCTCTGTGTTACAAAGTAATACTGAGAAGTACCTCGTGCAAGCTGTGTAGTGCAAAGTAGTACTGGGAAGTGCTTTGTGCAAGCTCTGTGTTACAAAGTAATACTGAGAAGTGCTTTGTGCAAGCTTTGTAGTGCAAAGTAGTGCTGGGAAATACTTCGCGCATGCTTTATGGTACAAAATAGTACTCGGAAGTGCTTTGTGCAAGCTTTGTAATACAAAGTAGTAGTGAGAAGTGCTTTGTGCAAGCTTTGTAGTACAAAGTAGACTGGGAAATACTTCGTGCAAGCTTTGTGGTACAAAGTAGTACTGAGAAGTGCTTTGTGCAAGCTTTGTAGTACAAAGTAGTAGTGAGAAGTGCTGTGTGCAAGCTTTGTAATGCAAAGTAGTACTGAGAAGTGCTGTGTGCAAGCTTTGTAGTGCAAAGTAGTACTGAGAAGTGCTTTGTGCAAGCTTTGTAGTACAAAGTAGTACTGAGAAGTGCTGTGTGCAAGCTTTGTAGTGCAATGTAGTACTGGCAAGTGCTTTGTACAAGCCTTGCAGTACAAAGTAGTACTGGGACGTATTGTGCAAGCTCTGTAGTACAAAGTAGTACTGGGAAGTGCTTTGCGCAAGCTTTCTAGTGCAAAGTAATACTGGGAAGTGATGTGTGTAAGCTTTGATGACATATGAGAAGAGATGAGATGAGATGAGATGAGCTGGGATTAAGGTGAGGAGAGGTGAGATGAGATGAAGTGTGAAGTGTGGAGTGTGGAGTGTGAAGAGCGCAGTGTGAAGTATGGAGAGTGAAGAGTGCAGTGCGAAGTGTGGAGTGTGAAGTGTGGAGCGTGAAGCGCGCATGGTGAAGTGTGGAGTGTGAAGAATGCAGTGTGAGGTTTGAAGTGTGGAGTGCGCAGCGACAGTGCGAAGTGTGGAGTGTGAAGAGTGCAGTGTGAAGTGCGAAGTGTGGAGTGTGAAGTGTGGAGTTTCAAGCGTGACATTTTGGAACAGCGCACCGCTTTCGAACAAAGCACGCGCGCACGGGCTTGGCTGGCGCACGGCGCATGCAAGTTCTATAGATGAAGAAAGTCTTATAGGATAACCGTAAGGCAACTTCCGCCCCCACCTCGTGCGGGTACTACTGGTAATGTGGTATTAAATTCTTTGATATTGAATCATGTTACATATCTGATTATGTTATATGACACTATTGCAATTTAGATTGTATTGCTGTGACGTTGAAAGCTGCACTCATCAAACCCTTCCGGGAACTTTTTGGACATCCAATTGCGCTTTGTATGTATTTAAATGACGACCTGGCATCGTTCTTCCGATGCTCGAGCTTTCAAACACATATCATCCCACAGCGCGCTAAGATGAGTCCAATGACTTATCTTCCACCCTCTCCAATCCACTGGGAAGTCAGCTCTGCAAGAAAATAATGCCTCTACTCCAGCCAAGAATTTAGGTGTAAACCGTCTCATATCTACCGCCACTACTTTTTGCTGGTAATTACATATAGTCAAAACAGTTTCAAAGCCTTGGACGCAAAAGAACCCCACTTCAAGACACGTGTCCAATCAGAAGGATTGACTTGCTGTTTCGCACGTACCATTGCCACTTCACCTTTCCGAATGTATTGTCTGGCCGCTCTTTCACTTAGTAGCCAACGACCACAAAGCAAGATATCTTGCAGAGGCATTCCCAATCGCGACAACTCTGAGGCCCCAGATCGTCTAAAGCAATGAATGGTTAGGTGTGAGACTGCCAGACCCAACAGTGTACCAAGTTGCTTCACGCCCCGCAAGGCTGAACTGTAAGAAATCACAAGAAAAGGAAAATGTCCACGCTGAGGAGGAAAACGCAGGAGAAACTGCACTATCCAATTACGCACGGCCACGTTGGTGAGCACTACCTTTTGTTCCATGCCTCTCTTGGTGACCCCCAGGCAGAGTGTGACTGTGTGCTGATCGACTATCACATCATCCTTGGTAAGGTTCAAGGCTTCCCGTACTCGTAGAAGTCCTACGTAGCAAACCAACATAGTACAAGCCACATCAAAGACATGGCAACCATAGCCTGTGTCACTCCGGAGGCTCCGCTGGTGCCTGCTTAGCGGCAGTTGCTGTTGCCATGCATCCAAAACCTTCCAAGCAGTTTTGAGACTGGCGCGGGGAACAATTTTTTGCAAAGCAGAAAGGGCCCATGCCGCTTCAGTCTTTCCAACCCCAGTCTCATAGCAGTCTAGCAGCCATTCAGCCACAAACATGTCCTGTTCATCCTCACTCATACATGACCAGACTTTGTGCGCATGCTCTAACTCACTGTTGAGGCGTTCCAAAGCCCCGAGATATTTGCTCACGGTTGATGGACGCAAGCTCCCCAACAAGTCATAAACTACATGAAAATATTTGATTCAAGCAAGCCAATCATGCACGTAGAAACTCCTAGAATTTGAGGGAAGGACCGTTTTTCGCCAGCTTGGGCCATACAGGTGCAAACTGTCATCAAGTCAAACTGCAAGAAAAGTGCTTGAAATGACATGATCAAGTAAACGCTGCTTGAGGGAAGGATTGCTTTGATGTGAGACCTGGGGCGCATTTAAGGGCGACTTCTGGTTGAAACACTTTCTGTGAAAGCAATATGATCATGCAAGTCTTCAAGCCAGGGATCAGATTGGTTGGGGTTTAATTTGGTAGTATTGCCAAAGTGAGAATGATGAGAGCCATCTTAGTGTAGTATTTTTCATGGCCTCGCTGACTTTTTGGGTTTTAATTTGCTTTGAGGTGTTGATAAATCATTGTTGTAATGCTCATGTTTTGTGAGGATTGTTGAAACACATAGATTCAATTTTCCTTTAAATCTTTTCTATAATAAGTTTCTGTAAGTTTGGTTACGGGTTTGCTGCATAATGGGTTATCAACGTGGGATGCTCAGGCCCCAGCACTGAATAATTGGGCATAGGGCAAGAGCAAGGCACCCTGAGCATCAGATATTGAATACAATCAATAGTCTCCCTAGTTTTTTCCCCAATGCGTAGCAAAGGGTTCTCGTTTTACCTTGGGG
Source organism: Symbiodinium sp. clade C Y103 (assembly GCA_003297045.1). Classification (NCBI taxonomy): domain Eukaryota; class Dinophyceae; order Suessiales; family Symbiodiniaceae; genus Cladocopium; species Cladocopium sp. clade C. Next base: position 195,123 of record BGPT01000152.1, on the reverse strand, counting down.
GTCTGGGGGTTGGACTGTGTTCGTTTCATGTGGCTTCCGCGTTGCATGCCGTTGCAGTTGGCGGCCGGAACGCCGTGTCTATGAGGGAAGCCACAAAAGTGATCATTTTTGGACGTTTCAAACGTGTCGAACCATCGTTTCGTGTGGCAGGCGTGGCACTTTGTGACATGCCAACATGTTGCATGATGCCGTTGCATGCCGTCGCTTTTGGCGGCCGGAACGCCGTGTCTATGGGGGAAGCGACAAAGGTGATCATTTTTGGACGTTTCAAACGTGTCGAACCGTCGTTTCGTGTGGCAGGCGTGGCACTTTGTGACATTCCAACATGTTCCATGACGTGACGAAAAGCGTTCCGTGTGGCAGGCGCAATACTTTCGCGTCGTTTTGAAAAGGTGCGTTTCATTTTTCGTGGCAGGCGCAGTACTTTGGACGTGTCCATCTTCATTTTTCGTGGCAGGTCAATACTTTATACGTGTCGTGTTGCGTGGCGAATCGCATTCTCAGGGCTGCGTCCAGTGGTGAGAACGTGCAAATCGTATGGCAGGAGTGGCATTTCCTGACACGTGATGTCGAAACGTCGTTGTCTATGGGGGAAGCTGCAAAAGTGATGATGTTGTGGACGCTCGAAACGTCGGTGTCTATGGGGGGAAGCTGCAAGAGTGATGATGTATGAGATGAAAATTGACGGAAGTATCGCATGAAATGCTCGTTTTCAGCTTTCCAACTCGTCTTCTCTCGATTCTCTGACTTTCCTGTGGAGTCGCCGTGCCACTGGGGAAAGCTCCAAAACCTGTCTTGTTTTTGGAGGTTTCCGACGAGGTTGTAACGTCGTTTTGTGTGGCAGGCGTGGCACTTCGTGACATTCTCACGTGTCTGGAAAAAGTGTCCAAAATCGTTTTGTGTGGCAGGCGCAATNCGTGGCACTTCGTGACATTCTCACGTGTCTGGAAAAAGTGTCCAAAATCGTTTTGTGTGGCAGGCGCAATACTTTTGCGTCGTGTTCAAAAGATGTGTTGCATTTTTCGTGGCAGGCGCAGTACTTTTTGGACACCTCCATACTCATTTTTCGTGGCAGGCGCAATACTTTATACGTGTCGTGTTGCGTGTTTTTTGCGAATCCCATTGTCAGGGCTGCGTCAAGTGGTGAGAACGTGCAAATCGTGTGGCAGGAGTGGCATTTNGAATCCCATTGTCAGGGCTGCGTCAAGTGGTGAGAACGTGCAAATCGTGTGGCAGGAGTGGCATTTCCTGACACGTGATGTCGAAACGTCGTTGTCTATAGGGGAAGCTGCAAAAGCAATGATTTTTTGGACGCTCGAAACGTCGTTGTCTATGGGCGAAGCTGCAAAAGTGATGCTGTTTCACTCCACTACACACGTTTCACTCCACTCCACACTTTACCCTCCACGCTCCACACTTCAGACTTCACGCTCCACATTCCACACTCTACACTCGACACTCCACGCTTCAAACTCCACACTTCTCACTCTACACCCCACACTCCACACTCCACACTTTACACTCCACACTCCACACTCCACACTTCACACCCCA
>BGPT01000152.1:173745-186994 GCA_003297045.1 Symbiodinium sp. clade C Y103 | reverse complement strand
ACTCCACACTTTACACTCCACACTCCACACTTTACACTCCACACTCCACACTTTACACTCCACACTCCACACTTCACACTCCACACTCCACACCCCACACTCTACACTCCACACCCCACACTTTACACTCCACACTTCACACTCCACACTTCACACTCCACATCCCACACCTCANCCACACCCCACACTTTACACTCCACACTTCACACTCCACACTTCACACTCCACATCCCACACCTCACATCGCACACTCCACACCCCACACCCCACACTCCACACCCCACACTCTACACTCTACAGTCCGCACTTTACACTCCACACTCCACACTCCACACCCCATACTCTACACTTAACATCTAGCAGAGCTTCCCGCCGACGTATGCAGCAAGTGATCTACAGTGTTTTTTTTTTATAATTTGTAGTTGCTTGTTTACGTGACCATCCTTCTTCATCCTGTTTGTTTATGTGTCTTTTTGCGTGATCTGCATTCGGGTTCGTTGGCTTCTCTTGTTTATGTTTTTTTAAGAAAAAAATGATTTCATTGAAAAGTCTCTGTTTGATTTTTTTGTCCCAATCTTATTGGTTTTATGGCTTGTTTTTTTTGAAAAATCCTATTGATTTTCACTTTGATTTTTCTATTGAAAATACTGATTTTTGCATTGATTTTCTTGGTGTGCAAATGACGATAGCATTGTCATTTTTTCATTCAAGTCTTAGTGAGCGCACATGAATGAACCCTATGTCTCTGCAGCTATTTGTAGCTCAAACAATTTTTCGCCTTTTTTGCCAGCAATTCAGTCAGGCAACACCCCTTGACAGCGGGTCTTTGTGGTTCTGCCTTGGCAAAGGTGCCCTTGCTGAAGGGGTGACAACCAAGGGAGGGGCACGCCATTTTTCAAAATCATGGATAGAACCAGGGCTTTTGACTGTTTTGACAGAGCATGAGGATCTTGTAAAAGATTTTGGGGATTATGATTATGAAGTGGTTTCTGCCCAGGGCAGCAAGTCCAAAAGGTTTGGTTGCTGCCCTGGACTTCATCAAGGGACTATTGGACATTTGCCCTGCTTGCGAACTGCATCCTCAGCCTCTGAGGACATCTTCATTGAGGCTCCTCACCTCCAAGCCCAACCTGAACACCTCTTCTCATTCAGGAACAGTTTGGGTACACCAAAGAGCAGAGAGGATATCAGCGCTGCTCACCCACATGAGAAGGTTTGCTAGGGGGGGATCACCACCAGGTGTGCTAGTGACCTCACAGCAAATGAGATGAAGAAGTTGGCCAAGGCCTTGGAAATGTGCAGGATGACTTGCCAGGCCAAAAGCCATTGAAAAATGGTGAAAGCAGCACACCAAAAAAATGAAAATTGAAAAAAGAGAACAGTGGGATTTCTTTGGATTCCCATGGGTTCCCTTTGGAGCTGAAAACTCCAAAGGAATCAACACCTGCAAAGGTGACACCCGAGAAGCAATCACCTAGCACTGTTGGCCCAAGCATGCTCTTGCAAAAGAGGCATAGTCAAGGTAGGCTCCTGGGAAAGGCTGCTGTTGACCCAGAGCTGNAAGCAATCACCTAGCACTGTTGGCCCAAGCATGCTCTTGCAAAAGAGGCATAGTCAAGGTAGGCTCCTGGGAAAGGCTGCTGTTGACCCAGAGCTGAGAAAAGCTTTGGTCTTGGGAAATGCTAAGCTGAAGAAACCTGCAGCTGCAAAAAAGGCAGCAATGAAAAAGCCAGCAGCTACTAACGTTACAGTGAAAGAGAAAGGCACGAAGGCTTCTGACCACAGGCCATGGCTCAAAATTTCAAAGACTGTAGCCAAAAAGCCTGAAAGGGCTTATTTGACTGGGACAAAGGACATGGGAGCAAAGAGCAGGTTGATTGTTGAAGTCAGCAAAGCCAGAAGCAAGCAGTACCTCAAAGTGATTGAAAAAAACATGCTAGCCTTGAAAAAGGAAAATCTGAGCAAAGAAGAAGCCATAGCTTTGAGGGGGAAGCTTTGCTTGGAGAACCCTTGGGTGGCAACACCTTTGCACAAGGGTGTCACTTGCAAGCATTGGGGAGGTGCCTTTGCAAAATGGCTTTCAAGCTTGCAGTGCAAGCACCAATGGGTGCATGCATGTGTGAACACATGTGCCCACCTTTCACCTTTGTGAAAGGGTGTTGCCAGCAAGGCCTTTGCAAACGGGTCTTTCCAAGAATGCCTTTGCACAAGGGTCTTGCCAAGAAGGCCTTTGCAAAGGGGTCTTGTCAAGAAGGCCTTTGTAAAAGGGCCTCTTCCAACAAAGGCATTTTGCACAGGTGTCATACCAACAAGGCCTTTGCAAAAGGGTCTTTTCAAAGAATGCCTTTGCAAAAGGGCTCTGAGCCTGTGCATTTCAGCCCACCACAGAGTGTGGCCCAACTGACCTGTGAGATGGTGAAAAAATAGCTGCCTTTTTGCGTGTTTCATCCTGCAGCCTTTTTTTGTGGGGGAGTGGGAAATACACCATGGTAAAATGTGTGGTTCATTTGTCTTACACACCCTGTTATAATATAACCACTGGAAAATACACCCTCATAAGGTGACCCCTGGTAAGATAAACCCTGGTAGGATAACATTTTGCGCTTCAAACATGACAAGTATACATGTCACTAAGGGGATGATAGGGAACAGTAACCCTTGACCACTAGGTTTGCAACTCAACTGTCTTCATGTTTGCTGCAGCCCTTTCAGCTTCAAGCTAAGTGAAAAACCGCGGTTTGTTAGAAAAAATCCCCTTGGAAGAGGGTGGTTTGATCCCTAGAGACAGGGATGTCCTGGGAAAGGTGGCAATGGAAGGAATGGAGGAAAAAAGTGGAGGATGATCCTTCCCTCAACAAAGCTGGCAGAGCCTTTGGAAAAGGGACAGCCAGCAAGGCAAGGCAGGAGAGGAGGCAGCACTTGCAGCAGGAGCCTCACCCACCCCAACAAGAGCAACAGCAAGATGGGTGGAATGATGATGATGATGATGATGATGATGATGATGGCTACTCTTGGGAAAGAGGTTGCTGGACTGACAGGTCTTGGAAAAGAGATGAGTGGAGTGGCAGCTCTTGGGAAAGAGGTGGGTGGGAAGATGGCCCCTACAATAAAGAATGGGGCTGGGAGTCCTGCGATTGGGAGGAAGCCTCACCCATCAAGCTGCAAAGCAGAAGCCCCACCCCCAGCCCTAGAAATAGGCGAAGAAAAAGATCCTCTGGAAGGAGGGGAAGAAAAAAAGAGTGCAGCAGAGTCATCTGATGAAGAAGATGGCTGGGACAGGGAAAGAGAGCTGGGTCTCCCTAGGAGGGGAAGGCTCAGTGGAATCCAGGAGGAAGACAGCATGTCCCCTCTCACCCTTGAAAGAGGGAAAAAACAAAGGCAAACAGGAATACCAAAAAAGTTTTTTTCACTTGGGAACGTGATGATTAGCCATAACCAAATTTTCGCACAAGTCCAACTTGGGAATTGATGTTTGCGACCGCAAGATGTTTAGATATTGGAATACAATGGGCCTATATCCAACTATATGCGGATATTCTTTCGGATTTGCTGGGATATGTTTGGTGTAGCCATGGGAAAACAGATATTCCGATGGGTAGGTTCCTACGAATGGTATCACCACTGTATGTTTTTGGGTGTTCAATGACAGTTTAAGAAACGATTTCGAGGATTTGTTGTGGAACTATGACCAGCATTGTAGGGATATTGGCGAATATAATGTGATAAATGATATTACAGCTTTCCAACCCAAGCATGATATTTGGTATTGTGGATCAAATTATATCCATTGATCTTTCCTGTCGACCTTGCTCGCGCGTGAAAAGAAATGAGCGGCCGCTCCAACAAAGGACCGGTGTCTTGTCACAGAGCATGTGCTCTGTGTAAGAATTTCTCTGTGTGCCAGCTTCTCTGTGTATCTGTGTAAACACTTCTCTCTGTAAAGGCTGTCTTGTTTGATAGCATGTAAAAGTTTCTGTCTGTAAAAGGCTCCGTGTGGAAACAACTGGGAAAGATGAGCAGAGTTTAGACGAGTGGCCAAGAGGTGAGAAGACTTGAGATGAGTTGAGAAGAGGTGAGGTGATTTGAGCAGAAGGTAGGAAAAGTTGATACGAGGTGGTAAAGGGTCAGAAGGATTGAAACGGTGAGAAGGATTGGTAAATTGGGAAGACAAGGTAGGAAGAGTTGAGATGAGATGGTAAAAAATGACAAGGGGTGAAACGAGTTGAAAGAAGTCAAGAAGAGGTCAGGTGAGATGAAAGCCGTTGAGAAAGTTGAGAAGAGATGGAAAGCGGCAAGAAAAGCTGAGAAAAGGTGGGAAGAGATGAGGGTCGTTCAGAAGGTTGAGGGGAAATCAGAAGACTAAAGCAAGATGACGAAGAATGCGCTGAGCAGAGTTGCGAAGCTGTGATTCTTCGCGCCAGCTCCTATAGGCAAAACTTGTGTTTCGATCCTATAGTCTTAAGCTTCTTTTCTTTTGGAAACTTCCGCCACCCGCCTCGTCTACCATATCCATCAACTCACAGCAGCTCCTGGCAGGAATCCGCTGTCACGACATGAAGGCCTTCTTTCCTTAGATGCAGCTTCTTTGCGTGGCAGAAACCCTCTCTGAATTCGTCTGAGACCTACCTTTAAATTAGAGAAAAGGCTTGGCGCAACATGCAGGTCAAACCCCAGAAGTTTGTAACTTTGTACTACCATGCACAGCCTGGGTTTGGAAGCCACCACAGGTCGAAACTGTCCAAAGTCCAAAACCTTGTGCTGGCAACTGACACCCCGGCCGCCCTAGTCACGATGAAACAAATTCGAGCGCTTGCAACTAGGACAAGCAACAGCACGCAGATGCCACAGCATGCCGAGACGTGCCATAGCTGAGCAATCAGCAATCAACCACACTAATTGTAATTGAAACCACGACAGTAACAGAACTGAAGACATGAGGGGATTTTGAAAGCCTAACCCAAAATTCATTAAATCTCTGGGGACCTTCCTGAACCGTTCTGCCTTGCACGGTTGTTCGAAAATTACCTCCAAATCGCGCACCTAAACTCGCATCGTCAAACCCTACATAAGGCATTGGGATTCCAAAAGTCCAGGTCGTCAAAACCACATGGAAACCACATGATCTGCCGGTGTCTTCCCCGGCGTTCAAGGATTCCATCTGTGCCAGCTAAGATGCGCAGATTTCAAGCAATATTGCTGGACCTTGGGCTGTCGGCTCCAAGCTGACGCTCACTTGTCCTATGTCCACTACGAGCTTTGGCCTATACCTCATTGCTTACCAACACAAACGTGACAAATACCTGGAGCCAATGTTGCAATCACGAGCCCAAAGTCTTTGGCACCTTAAGCCTCAAAACCAACATCTATATGAAGATAGATACACATATAAAGACAAACATAAACATAGATAAAAACAAAAACCATCAGACATGTATGCAAAACATTATTCAATGTATTGCTGTATTGCGTAAATTTTTTTTCTATGAGCAGGGCATGCAGGGCAAAGCGACTACAGCTGGATCTCGAAACACCCATTCCAAGAACTCTTCGTACTGCAAAACACCATCTCGACCTCAGAAGTCATAGTCGAAATGCAAAAAACTTTGGCATTGAACAAATGCCGCATTTTCTTGGCTCTCCGAGGTGCATGCTGTGGAATGCTGGGATGTCAAATGCCAGACCCAAGTTGAAGGAAAAACGTAGTAGAACAAAACATGCAAAACATACAAAACTTCAAAAAAACATCAAAATTTGAGCCATCCTCTTCCCATGGTTTTTCCCATGGATTTCCATAGTTTTTCTCCAGCAGCTTAATGCTAGTTGCTGAGGTCTGCTGATTTGAAGCACTGGTCCACCTTCCGGGGCGCAGTGAGCAGGCTGAACGCCACTTAAGGGAACGAGAACAACCGAGAACAACAACGATTTCCGATGTTTCGTAAGATCAATATGTCGAAGAAATCGATCAATGACTGGTCAGAAACTTTGCGTTGAAACCTGTTTCCAGTTGTACTTGGCATGATTTCTCCAACTCCTTAATGCAAAGGTCCACTTAGCCTATCTGATGTTTGTTGGTGCAGCTGGTATTTGGCCCTTATTTCGCATGATCTACTTGAGCAGTTGCCAAACGAACGTGGACAGTGCATTGCAGCTCAGAGAGATACGGCCAGACAGGAGACATCAGGGGAGACATCAGGGGAGACATCAGGGGAGACATCAGGGGAGACATCAGGGAAGACATCAGGGAAGACATCAGGGGAGACATCAGGACGCAAGAAGAACGAGAGCTTGTCGCTGAGATTGTCTTGGGTGGACCTTGGCAGCTTGGAAACGTGACCTTTGCGCTCAGAAGCATACAGCCAAAGGTCCTCTGTATCCCACCCTCTATATCTTCTGTATCTGAATCTTCTATATGAAATGCTTTGAGCAGAAACTGCGAATAGACAGTGACAGGCCCAGCCTGTGCTTCCGACATTCCTAACTGCGTGAGGGCAGCATGAAGCTCGTATTTGCTGATTGCTCCTCTGGTCAGTGCTCTGGCGCACCCAGGCTTGGACAACCTGGCTACCGAGGGAAAAACCTGTATGAAAATTTGACACGAGAACCCGCACTCTATTCATCCAAAGCAGGAAGATGGCATACGGATGGCAAGGTCTGCTTGGGCACTCCGTGTCATTGGAAACACTAACTGAGCTCTCCGGGGAGCGCTACTACATGAAATCCCACCTTGAAACTTCAAAAAAGCTGCTTGAGAGCTTGGAACAAGACCGTGATTAGTGATTGCCAATTCCCGGGTTTTTACTTCAGAAGTTAACCCACGTCGGTTGCAAATGTCGCCAACATATCCAACATGCTTTGTAAAATCGATTTTTCCTAATCTAAGGATTCTTTCGCCAAACTTTCCTGTCGAAATATGTGAAGATCTGTCACGTTATATTGCGTTTTCTTGTGTCCAGTCAAAACTAATCCTATGCAACAGTCAAACTGTAGCACACATGTTGCAGGCTGTCCGTCACCGGTGATGTCCCATTTCTTGAAGGCTTCCTCTACCTTGCGCTTGTGAGAAAACTCGAAGCTTGCACGAACTTTCACGAACTTGCAAGAGCAGTTGACACTGGCTTAAATCCAGGGACAAAAGACATATCAAAGCCACCTCTGCTCAGTCCGGGCAAACCAACCAACAAGAAACGATTAGAGACCCTATGACTGGAAGGAATTAACCAATTCTAGTACCCAAGTTGGCAGTTGCAGAATGCCAAACTTGCTTTTGGGATCAAGCATGCCTCATTGCCACTACAAAAGAACGTACCATCGTCCCACCTTCAAAAAACGCAAAACACAAACAGCGGCGCCAAGAACCAAAAAGGTTGCCGGGGCCCAATACAGAGGAACAATGCGCGGCACATCCCTGGCAACCATCTTGATTTTTGATTTTTTCACCACCTCCGGATTTTACAAAAACATCCCGGAAGAACGAACCCACCTAGCCAGCTACCAACCACACACCGCACGTCATCGCCAGCCTTTGCCAATGCATACGACCACTGAATTGCGAGCTTGCCAGCTCTTCGGGCCCACCGGATCTGGGCCCCGCCCGGCACGAACCCTAATGGGAGTTTGGCAGAGCTTTGGGCTGGGCCCGAAATAATTTTAGATACAAAAGACAAAAAACATATACAGTTTGGATAGAAGGTCAGGCCGAAGCACAATTAACATGTCAAAACCAATATCAAATACAATCGTACAATGTCAGATGAGATGTCAGAATATGTGTCATATAGAATGCCAGCTGGACGGGTGGAACCTACCTGAAAATATTATCATATAAAATGCCGGCTAGACGGGCAGAACTGATGTCAGAATACATGTCGCATAGAATGCCAGCTAGACGGGCAAAATTTATGTCAGATTATATATCAATAGAATGCCAGCTAGACGGTTAAAATTTACGCCAGAATATATGTTATATACAATGCCAGCTTGCTGGGAAAATTCTACGTCAAGATATTGTCAGATGGAATGGAGGCTATACTGGCAAGAATTTTGCCAGAATACATGTCTGATAGAATGCCACCTAGACGGGTAGAGTTTACGTCAGAAAATGTGCCAGACAGAATGCGAGCTAGCGGGGGGAGCTGACCGGCGAGACTTCGCGGATCTAGCCGACGCTGACCGTCTGGCACTTCCCGTGGCCGAAGATGCGCTGACCACAGCGAAGCTACTTGAAGTTCCGCTGCTTGGTGCCACGTAAGACATAGTGCCCCCACCACCGCTTTCCACTGACCCCTGCGTATCCGACGATATAGGTGCCGGTGCCGCTGTGAAGGAAAACTACGTGTCATTGCTGCTTTGTTGTCGAGGCATTGCTCCAGCTTCACTGCAAAACACAGCTTCCGTTTGCTAACAATCCAACTGACTGGTAGGGGAAGAAAGGCAGGATGCCTAAGACAATATCAATGACCACCGTCCTTGGGACGGACTTGCCAACTCCGATTCGAAGTTGCCAAACTCGTCCTCAGTGACGAAGTCCACCAGTGATCAATGCGTCCACCGGAGCGGAGCCCACGACCAGAGTCTGGGAATTGCGCTCTTAGGGCAGTTTGCTGTAGTACTTGACTCTCGTCTGCATACTGTTCACACAGAATATATGCCAGCTATAGACGGCTAGATTTTTTGTCGGAAAATATGTCAGATAGAATGCCAGCTAGACGGGCAGAATTTTTGTCAGAATGCCAGCTAGACGGGAAAAAACTATGTCAGAATACCAGCTAGACGGGAAAAAAATATGTCAGCTAGACGGAAAAAAAATGCCAAAATAGAATGCCAGCTAGACGGGCAGAATTTATGTCAGAATAGAATGCCAGCTAGACGGGCAAAATTTTTGTCAGAATGCCAGCTAGACGGCCAGAATTTATGTCAGAATGCCAGCTAAACGGGAATAAATTTGGTCAGAATAGAATGCCAGCCAGACGGGCAGAATTTTTGTCAGAATAGAATGCCAGCTAGACAGGCAAAATTGTTGTCAGAACAAAATGCCAGCTAGACAGGCCGAATTTTGTAAAAATAGAATGCCAGCTTGACAGGGAAAATTTTGGTCAGGATAGAATGCCAACTAGACAGGCACAATTAATGTCAGAATAGCATGCCAGCTAGACGGGCAGAATTTATGTCAGAATGCAAGCAAAACGGGCACAATTTTTGTACGAATAGAATGCCAGCAAGACGGGCAGAATTTTTGTCAGAATGCCAGCTAGACGGGAAGAATTTATGTCAAAATTGCCAGCTAGACGGGAAAAAAAAATCAGAATAGAATGCCAGCTAGACAGGCAGAAGTTTTGTCAGAATGCCAGCTAGACGGGAAGAATTTGTGTCAGAATAGAATGCCAGCTAGACGGGAAAAAATTATGCCAAAATAGAATGACAGCTAGACGAAAAAATTATCTCAGAATAAAATGCAAGCTAGACGGAAAGAATTTATGTCAGAATGCCAGCTAGACGGGAAAACATTATCTCAGAATAGAATGCCAGCTAGACGGGCAGAAGTTTTGTCAGAATGCCGGCTAGACGGGAACAATTTTTGTCAGAATAGAATGCCAGCTAGACGGGCATTGTTTTTGCCAGAATGCCAGCTAGACGGGCAGAAATTTTATCAGAATGCCAGCTAGACGGGAAGAATTTGTGTCGGAAAAGAATTCCAGCTAGACGGGCACACAGTTTGTCAGAATAGAATGCCAGCTAGACGGCCACAATTAATGTCAAAATAGAATGCTAGCTAGACAGGCAGAATTTTTGTCAAAATAGAATGCCAGCTAGACAGGAAGAATTTGTGTCAGAATAGAATGCCAGCTAGACGGGAAAAAATTATGCCAAAATAGAATGACAGCTAGACAAAAAAATTATCTCAGAATAGAATGCCAGCTAGACGGAAAGAATTTATGTCAGCATGCCAGCTAGACGGGAAGAATTCATGTCAAAATTGCCAGCTAGACGGGAAAAAAATATGTCAGAATAGAATGCCAGCTAGACAGGAAAAAATTATGTCAGAATAGGATGCCAGCTAGACGGGCATGTTTTTTTGTCAGAATGCCAGGTAGACGGCCAGAATTTATGTCAGAATGCCAGCTAAACGGGGATAATTGTAGTCAGAATAGAATGCCAGCTAGACGGGCAGAACGCTGTCAGAATTTTCTTTCGGGCGTAGTGGTGGGATTGATGTGCTAAACGGCTACGCGGGTATGTGATCGGGGGGGTAAGCACATGAATATCGCCTCTTGCAAGCGATATAACATGGAGGTTTGTAGCGAACAAAAAGCCTGCCAGGATGCCTGCAGGGGCAGAGCGGCGTTGCGTCTAAAGTGGCTCGGGTTTGAGCGCAAATCAGACAGTCAGTTTTAATTTCACCACGCCAGCTTATATTAATGAAAGTTTTGCCTTCTTTTGCAGATTCACCATCGAAAGACTTTGGATTCTTGCCGGAAGAAATCCCCCACATGGAATGCGACCCTGAAACGCGCACAGTGTAGAGCTTGCAGTTTGCACCCTCTTTGCCTATCCAAAATTCTTACGCTCCGGGAGAAAGGCGCTGACCTCCCTGACCCTGCGGCTGGTCTTGAGGATTCACAAGGATTCTATGTGGGAGTAGATCACGCAGTTCTGTGACACAGGGTCTTCAATCGGTCTCTATTGGTTGGAAGTGGCTGGAGCCTCTGCATTTGCTCACTTTTTAAGCATAATTCGATTCGCGCATCGTAGGTAAAACTACTCCGCCCAAGCGTGGCTGCCTTGAATGAAAAACGGACGTAGCTGGCATGCTGGCAACCCCAGAATTAAATTAAGAAAACGCTTGAGCAGGCCGTTCGAGGCATCTGTGCGAAACTGTAAAGGGTTCTGACTCCAGATGCATGTATGATCATGTATGCAGTCTCTTCTAAATTGTTTCAGGGCACCTGCAAAATCTACAAATCCAAACGAGTGAATGACAAACGAAAGCGAACCATAGTGAAGATATGGCGAACCTGTGGACATCACGTGACACATTGAAGCGTCGAGTCAAATGTTTCGCCCAAGGTGCTGCCCCCATCATCTGCTTGGTGCTCGCAGCCTTTTTCTCCTTCTCCACTTTCTCCTGACATGTCTTAAGCCCATATGGCATTGATTGCCAAACTACAATTCTCATGAGTCTTTTTCATGACATACAAAATCCAATAAAGTTGGGAGTTGGGACTTGGGCCCAGCTGGGCCGCTGGGCACGGGCTTGGGCTCGGGGCACACGGAAGGTGAATGGAGACTGTTGAGACTGTTATGGCAACTATCATGTTTTTTTTTTGTTTTTGTATATTTTCGGTTTGTGGTGGTTTGTTATGGTTTGTTGGCTTCGCATGGTTTAGGCCTTGCAGTCGCCATGACAAAAGTGAGTCCCTACGCCCTACGCTCGTTTGAGGCATGGCATCTGAGCTCCATCCGGCTTTGACAACTGCATCAACTCCGCATCTGAAATCTCCACAGAAGAAGCGAAACAAAGCAGGGAATAAACAAAAACTATTGAAACACGTTGCAAGAACTTGAATGCAGTGAAACATACTGAAAGTCGTACTAAACTACGAAAGATACACTGAAACCATGTTTCAAACCACATGTTTGCTCTCCGTCCACGCCATCTCGGTCCTTCTCAGCCTTGCTGTCGGCCTTATCGGCCTTATCGGCCTTGGGTTCAACCTTGCCGTCCTTGGCGTCCTTGGTGTCGGCCGTGTCGTTGTCGTGGCCTTCTCGTTTCTCTTCTCGTTTCTCTTTCTCCATTCTTTCCATCACCTCACAAAACCGTGGGTGCACTCGGAGCACACCCCCAATCGTTATCGCTGAATACATTACCATTCATTTCATGATTCATTTCATGCATTTTCATGATCACTCCAAGGTCTGACAAGGTCTGGATCACACTGGCAGCTCAGTCGCCCTGCCCTTCACCAGCTTCTGCTGGAGCAGGTCGGAGAATGTGGCGAATTGTGGCAAACCCTGAGTATCGGATATTGATTCTAATCAATATGCTTGAAAAAATATTGATATTGATTTTAAATCAATTGTTTTTCTTTGATTTTACACCCCCCCAAAATCAATACAAAAACACTAGTAAAAATCAATAAAAAAAGGTATGATTTCTGCCTTAAAAATCAATATAAAAGTAGCAGCCAAAAGCAGCAATTTATCCCCTTTTTCTCCCAACATGATGCAGATGTTGATGAAGATGCAGTCACTGTTTTGTCAGCAGAGCTGACCCTACCTGTGACTTATCATCTAGCAGCTTCCAGTTTTGTCAAGAGGAAACTACCTGGAGCTGGAACAAGAACCATGACCCTTTTGTCAAAGATCAGTGGTTCATTTCCATAAATCCTTTTGTCAAGGATCATCAGGCAAAAGTTCTGAACAAAAGCCTGGCTTTGTTAGCTGCAAATGCAACAATATTCGATATTTTTCCACTAGTTTGCTTGGCAGCCTAGTGGATCTCACTCCAAAGCTGCAGCTGTGCCTAAGCTGCGAGATTTGACCAACAAAGTCTTCTGCTCTGAAATTGTGATGAGCTCTGAAGTTCAATTTTCGGAGCTAGTCTTATTTGCTAGTCCAACCAATTCCTTCTTCTCATCTTTCACCTGCTTGAGCAAAGCACCAGTATCCACCAAAAGTTGTTTGGCTTTCTCCAACTTCATTGCTTTTTCTTTCTTGGCCAAGAGGTTCTTGACAGCTTCCACCTGCTTGCTCAATTGCTTGAGCANCTTTCTTTGCAGCCTTTGAAAGGCTTTTTGCTGCTTGGTCCAAAGCTGCTTCACAATCAGCTTGGGCTGAGGTGCACTGATCTCTTGCCTTCTTTGCCTAGCAAGAAGCTCTTTCCACTGGTTCTCCTCGCTTTTTTCCTCTTTCTCATCATGGTCAGGGTCACCATCTTCTAATGCCAACATGTCGGTGTTGCCATTGCCTTTTCCCTTGGCCTTTCCAGCTGGTTTGCCTTTTGTCAAGGCCATGTTCCACAGGCCATCCCAATCATCTTGGTCCTGCTGACTGTGTTTATATTCCTGGCCTTTGGCCCACTGTCTCTGCTTGTTCACTCGGATTGTTTTCCTGATGTCTCCATTATCTCTAAAATGGAAGACACCATGGGTTCAGGGATCATTTCTCCATGACACCCTGCCACTCTGAACATGAGCCCAAAATTCATCCTGGCCAAAGCGCTCAACCATTTGGGCCTCACTTTCCCAGGCTT